>JAKLLX010000146.1:0-39561 GCA_022813745.1 Naganishia kalamii | reverse complement strand
TAGCATAATTCATCGACTGGCCCACATCAAAGGTCTAGATCTGTAGTTAGTCGCACCAGTATCCATATCATACGTGCCATCTACTACAACGCATCTATCGACATTTGCAACTCCATATGGGTGTAGTTTCCACTACCAATCACGGAATTTTCGAAGGTTGTATTGCCTCTCCGCTTCTGCCACATCCGCCACCACCACGGCCGTGGAGCTGCGTCTCGGCGATCATTTTCTTCTACGCCTTCCCTGACGCGCGAGGCATTCTCCCCTAAAGGAGAGATTGCCTCCGCTGGTCCCTCTGACCAGCTATCCGGCGGCCCATAGCACTCATTATATTGCGGCGGAGGGTCAGACGGAGGGTCCTCCGTTGTAATTCCTAGGAGTACTAGAGACACTGACGGCCGGTTCTCTGCAGAACTCTGCGGTCGCAGGTTTACTAGAGACTGCTTTCAACCTCTTGGACATCGAGACGAAGGCTAGAAACTTACTTTTGGTCGCCATATGCACTGGACATGTTGCTACCGGGATAGCCTAAGCTGATGAAGAATTGCGAATCCAAGCCGGAAGTGGTACTCGCAGGCAAATGCGTTCCACCAGTACTCGATGCTACACCGTCTGGCCCTCCACGATGGCCAGCGTCATGATATCCTCCAACCTTGGTTATGATACTGAATGTTTGAAAAGTGTAGACGAGCAGTGATGACCGTGAACGGGATCATCGACCGTTCTGTCCGAGGACCAGACCAGCACGTATATATAGGTAAAACAAGCTGAAACACTCCTTTCACTAGGTCTTCAGCTCTCTTTTCAGACATCCCCTGTATTGCTGAAACATATTGCAAAAAGGGCATCAGCACAGCATCTCCGCGCTTAGGATCCTTCGCACTCCTAGCTGTGGCTCTACAGGGGAAGGGCGAGGAGCGCTGCTGGTCTCACTTTTTCCCTCTATCGTTTAGCACTTCGACATTGTTCTGAAGAATCTTTGGAGAGCTGGCATCGACGTCCATTTGACACAAAGGAGAACACCCGCCTTTCCTATGCCAATCCCAAGCATAGAAATCTACGTATTTTCTGGCGAAATACTTTAGCTGTGGCGAATCTGAGTGCAAATGCCGTACTACGTATCGATGCTCAGTATGTATTATGTTGAGGCAAGCCAACCCCTTAAGAGTGATCTTACTGCTTGTACTGATAACCAGTACTCGCGGGTACATGAAAGAGGCAAACTCAAGTTAGGGCCGAGTGTCGAGAGGCGCAGCGACAAGTTGACAAATGCTCGCACAGAGGGTATTGCGGGATCACAGTACAGGCTGTTAGGCAGACGCGCGCGCGACTATTCTCGTAATCCGATCACAACTCGCAGGCACGTCAATTACAAAAGGCGACTGGAGTTCGGGCTGCTTCGAAAGTGTAGCCAGGCGGCCTATCTGGTACATAAGAAGACTGAGAGCTCGTGAGCTTGCTATATATCCATATCCAGGGCGACAGTCAGCTCTGCTCCTGTACCTTATATTTCTACTGTTAAAGCCTATCCCCTGTCTGATCGCCACTTGGGTCCTCTATAGGTCCCTTGACTATAATCAGATCACAACTACTTGTTTGATGATGAGAGTTAATAGACTGAGTCTATAGCGCAATATTTCACGGTCCTACACAGGCTATGTAATGCTCACCTGTCTTAGCGACTATGCCTTGATTGCTTCTTAGCACTGACTGTCGAGGTTAGCTAGGTCTTCAGGATCTTTACTATAATGCAGCAATGATTAAGCAGCACATTTTGCGTCCCCCTCTCAAACCAGTGGCGGCATGAGCTCTGGGAGGTCGCCTTATACAATATTTGCATGTTAGAGAGCTACAACGGTTTCAGTGGCGTCGCCACCGTTCTCCTAGGGGAATGTTCTCCTGTGGGCGTTCTGCCTGCTTTGGTCGGGCATCGTACATGTCGGGCATTGTTCAAGTCGGGCATTGTTTATGTCGGGCATTGTTCATGTCGGACATTGCACATGTCGGGCATTGTATGAGTCGGCAGCCGACGGGATGACTAATGCATGCTGGCTTGCAGAAATGACTGTAAGGATTAGCGCTGCAACACCGAAACAAAATCCGACGTCATAGGTGACATGGCGAAAATAGTGAAGTTCGAATGTGATTAGCGTCGTTTAGTTAGTTCTCTTTTTGAGCGCGTTTCAGATCGTCAAAGGTAGTTTCAGCTCCAGATGTTGGCAATTACGTGGATTTTATATTTCTGATGACAGCCTACGTTGTACAACAAGTGCTCGTCGGCCAGCGACGTCACTACGAGTCGAAAGGCGATATAAGTACAGAAGACGGAAGTCGGATAGCGATATTGTACACCGGTTGGGGAAACTAGAACCAGAAGTAGCTATCCCATAACGTCTACGACGTATCAGAGTCTACGGTCTCTATATGTTTGGCGATGATGCCTACGACGTCTATGATGAGCGGCTGACCGGTGGTCGGGGTACGCCCGGGCGTGAGTTCACTGTGCGTTGCCTCTTCCGTCGTGAGAGAATTGAGACCTGAACCTGGTGACAACGATATGAATAGCTGTCTTAAGCGGTGAACAGCGCGAACGGGTTGGTGGATCGACTGAACTGGCAACGATATTTCCATCCTATCTTATGGTCTTACATTTTTTCTGAGACTGGACTGAGAGCGATAGGCGAGCTCGCTTAACTTGACCACTTCTTTTGAGACCCTTGAGCAGTGCAAGGTACCTTCGCTGCAGCACATAATGAGAACATCGGTTAAACCAAGGATTCGAAGTATATCGAAACGGATTTAACTCCACCGTGAAGGCCTTATTGCTATATCTGCCGTGTATTGGTAAGCTGAAACGAAGCCCTTCCTTTGTCACTCTCTGCTCCTGGATCGCTTGGCCCACCTTTCACACGAGAGGTCAAAAGAGGTGTATAAGAAGCAAAGCATATACGTCTGTTACCCTTGGGACATCTCTCTGTATCCATCTCCTCTCTCACATTCATGCCCTCCCCCGGCACTACCCTCCCAGCAACATCCTATGGCTCAATCGATGAGGATTCTGTCTCTATCAAGCCGTCCGACTTTGACTCACAGCAGGGCCTTCCCGATCGCTCAGTACACGATAGTCGCGATTCACAGCCCGGGAAGCCATCGCAATCAGGCTTCTGACACATCCAACTTCTCCCTCAGCCAACGCAAAAGTTCTCTTCTCACCGACATACCACTTTTTGCCCGCTCTTTCATCGCTACACTTCTCGCCCATTCACGATCTCGATACAGGTAACAGCGTAAACTCACCTTACTAGCGAAACTATAACTTACCAGCGTAACCTGAAGATACCAGCGGAACTTCAGTTGCCAATTGATCTTGGGACCTAGCAACGACACTTCAACGTACTAGCGACAGTGACTCTGCCCGTCGATCTTTGGTACTCTCTGATATATATAGAATCCACCCTGGCTCAGTTGTCCCAGACATCCTCTCGTGCTTCCCCCTTTATCGAATCAGCTAGTCTCGCCACTCCCCGACACAGAGTAACCAGTATAGTACGTTCTGGCTACCATTGCGAATCGTAACCGTCTTATTTTAGGAAAGCACATCTTATTGCACCTCGAACCCGACCTGCGGTCAGGTGAGTTACTCTAACTGTCTGATACTCCCTGAAAGTTTACAGTTTTCGCCAAGCCTTATGCAGCCTGAAACAGTCACCCAAAATTCTCAATGCGTCATTTGACACCTGACGTCGGTCGAGGTTGCATACCATTTGGACTCACTAAACCGAAGATTGGGTTCCAGTTGCATTAGGAGGTGCTTTACTAAAGAAAAGGCTGATAGTAGAAAGGCAAGCTAATTCTTACTATGACAGGTGACGCTTGAAGGTACTGAGTTATGAAGAAACAACCTGATACGACAAAGGGTGAAGCATGAGAGATGAGCTTTTACAACAGCTAGATGGCCCGCGCTATATAGTCATCAGAGTCGGCAGGCGAAAGTATTGCCTGACTGCGAAATGCATGAGAAGTCATCGTAATGCGATGCAGCACTCGGTTCGTAGCGTTCATTCTGGCTGAGAGTTTCATACTGCAATGCAGTCGTGTTTCTGCAAAATTTTGAAGTGGAAAGTCCTACACGGCAAATACACCCTGTGACCTTGCAGTGGGAGGCTTGGCGATGGTTTTGCAGTAAGAGAACACGTAACGAAGAGTGGGCGAATACGCTGGTGTTTGTACCAAGGACGTAAAGTCGTAAGAGGTGGAAGATGTAGCGGCGGTCGCGAAACATGTATGAATAGAACTGTAATATCAGTACGGTAAGTGGGGCAGAAGACGGTCCCTTACAATTTGTGACAACGCCGCCCGACAGATCTAGACGGGGCAAGGTCAGCTGCAAGGTCTAACCAGTGCATTAAGGCTCGTCATGGGATCTCAGTACTCACGTCCAATGGCCCTTCAGTCTGACTTCATGCTTTCCGCTTCGGTACCCTTACGGCGTGGGACCTCCAAGCTTCTGCTTTGACATGACGCTGGGTCTTCATCCGAAAATATTTATGCAGTCCTATCTGCCCTGACTCCCTTGGTACCGCACGAGGGAGGGTCACAAAGGATTGAAAAGCTTTTTGTCTTCTTAGAAGCGATATCCTCCTCTATGCAAGGTAACGATGCGCTTCTTGGGTTTGTCCGCCTTCCTTTGCTCAGTCGTCGATCGAGTTTGGAACGGGGCTACTTTCGTGGGACTAATTTCGGCTTCAACGTCCGCGATCCGGATATGCTGCATGCTGCGGTCCACAAACTTTCGTTTTCATGGGGCAAAGTACGATGTCTTGACAACGCGAGTAATCGGTAGTCCTGATTTGTTTCCTAGCTGCGCTCGACCCTAGCTGATGCGTCATGTCCTCGTTCGTGTTGTTCCAATCGGACAGAAACGAACATATCAGCAATGCGCACATTGGTTCCGCTTGCCCTCTCATACGAATCGGTCTGTTCTGTAGATGTAGTTGAGCTTGTCTCTGTTGAGGGCACGATAGACTATGTCCAAGCGTATGTTCGCCTCCAGCTGTTCTGTGCCGTTCACGATCGCATGTATACTCGGGATGGACAGATCGATTGATGTCGCGCTTGGGGCTCAATGGTAACGACAAGTTTTGTACAGGGAACTTGCGACTGTCGCGTTCCGCCAGATTTTGCCTGTCGAAGGTGTTTTGTTCCGCGGCTTCCGTGAAGTGATACAGTGTGAAAAGGGTCGCCGGACCGAGGCATTTGAACACTGCGAACGCGCCAACGTCGAAAGATCGCACAATTTCGGGTGCCGATACGTGAATGGGCTTGTCGTTCACGCAGGCGGCTCGCGTTGACAAGGGGTACTGATATGGGCGATCTATCACCACCATCACCGAGAGTTTCACCCCATTCACCGGATCGTACGATTCCTCGTGTCAACACTCTGTGCCTAGATGGTCTTTCGATACAGATGATGGGCGGCCAATTCTGCATTGGTGAATCGGGTGTGGTTGTCGGACCACAGCCTTGTCCCAGTGTCAACGCTATCATCTATACCGTATTCCCCGCGTCGATATCCCGGTGAGCTGGCACCCCCATTGGAGCACTATATCCCTCAACGTCAGTCGTTGAGCGCGAAGGCGTCCGGAGAGGATCCCCACTCACGTAAAGAGGAATCAGAGGCGAAGGCCAGGCGCGAGGCCACAGATGCCAACGACAAATAGCAATGCCCGAACTCGGATGACCCTCTCCTCTGGCTGGTTGCCGGCTGGTAATAGGGTCTTACGAAGGTGGCTGCCCTCTTATACACAAGTGGAGACACTAGGGACCATCACCGTGAGACCTCAATGTGCTTACCGGAAAAACTTCAAAGTTGCCTTTTCCTCGTCGTTCTTTTCCCCTGTCCGACAAAGCAGAGGCTACTTGTGAACCAAGAGTTATCTGTCGTCTATGGTCAAGTACGCTCCTGAACCTTCGTCTTGTCGTACGAAGGAACTTCAGGGTCACTCTTCGGTCGAAACCCTTCGATCGGGGAGAGATCAAGAAGTCATGAATGGTACGGTGCACCTTGGGGAGAACATGAAGTGTAGGGCTGCGTCGATAGGAAATGGTACTGTTGCACCGGACGAGAAGACATAGAAAGGTGGAGCGTTCCTGAGGTGATCCAAAGGTGAACGGCATAAAAGTCAAACCAGTTTGTGCTGGAGATCTTGCTCACCTTTTCACTCCAGATTAGTGAGATACAAAATGCAGCAACGGAGACCACCGATCGATACTTAACCCACCAATCCCTGGCGCATACCGCTCCCACCCGTACACATATCGGAAGCTGTCATAACGAAATATCAGCCAACTCCCATGTCAGTCAGTCAGCAGCAACTCACTTGGGGTTCCCCTTGTCGGCCATGACGCTAAATCCGGTCACGTCTTCGTACGTGACCAAACCTTGCAGTGGGGCGCGTTCTTTGTTCTTGTCCTCATACATGAACGCGCATCGTAGGATGAGGAACTCAGGGGAATTTGCAGGCGGATGGGATATTTCGGTAGCTATATGCGAGGGGGTTGAGATTTCGTTCGATATGGACGACAGGATGTTGTATGAGAGACAAAGAAGAGGGAGTTTTTCAGCATGTCAACATGGTGTCACCGACCTATCTTGTGTCTCAGGTGAATGATCGACGCGCGAGAACCAACAACACGTCAGCTCAATCATTAGTGACTTTTGACCTTTGTACAACGGTATCATATACCCCATCTACAGATCAACTGAAGGCCACGGCAAGGCTGATCAGCCCAGCACCAGATCGGCCTTCTCTCCACTCAACCGCTTGAGTCGGTACGCCGTGAAACAAAAGACGCCAGACAAGTCGCCAGAGACAACGGGATTTGACATGACTCACTTCTGCTAGCCCATCACGTATCTACTTCTACTGCTCTGTTGCCAGCATGGGTGGCGCAAGACTGCCTCAAAAGCGTCAGCTGGGGTCTCCGGGCCTCGCGGCCGAAACGAAACGCAAGGCTCGAAAACATCAACTACTTGCACAGCTTGCGGACGCGGGGGTTCCGTTACTCAACCGGTCCGAACTCCGCGATCAGGCCCAAACTACGGATCATACACCAAACTCTCCAGGACCCTATCCAACAGGCTTACCATTGCCCTATTCACCTGGGCACCGCTAGCCCACTCACCCGTTTATACACCTAGCTTTCCTCCTGGCAATCAACCTGTCCTCACCTGGCCTTCCACCTGGCCTTTCACCTGGCTATACACCTGGCTATCTAACCCTCCTTCCGCCTGGCTATCAACCTGTGATTCCAACTAGCTATCAACCTGTCCCTCCGCCCGGCTATCCCCTTGGCTATTTACCTATGCAGCAGGCTATGCCGCTGTTCTTGCCGTTGGTCCTGGCGCATTGAGGCTTGCGCAATCCGTGGGTGCCATTGGATCCGTCGCTGCCCCGCGACCTCTACAACAGCCACGTCAGGAACAAGTCGCTGTCGGTATCTGCCCAACGGCCACATCGGGAGCAGGATGAGCGGGAACGGGTTCGACCTCAACAACAGTCGCCTGTTGGCCGTCGCCTGTGAAGGTTTAGGGAGATATCAGACGGCTAGAATGACTCACGATACCATTGGTTGGGTTTGAGTTGCAATAAGATGTGCTTTACTAAAGAGGAAGGTTAGTAATAGATCCTTACTATAACTGGTGACTCTTGAAGGTACTGGGTTGCGAGGAAAACGAGTTGATACGATGTAGGGTGAAGCATAAAAGATGAGCTATCACCATGACGAGATGGCCAGCTATATATAGTCATCAGAGCAGGCAGGCGAAAGTATTGCCTGGCTGCAAAAAGAATAAGAAACCATCGAACTGCATTGCAGTACTCGGTTTGCAGTTAGCGTTCATTCTTGTAGAGAGTTCCGCACTGCATTGCAGTTAGTGCTTCTCTGTGACTTTCCAGTGAACGATTTGGGTTTCGCAGTAAGCGAATTAGCGGAGAGTTGGCAACTGCGCTGGTGTTCGTACCCAGATCGAACAAGGCGGAAGATGTAGCGGTTGCCAAAGATGTATCGATAGAACAGTAATAACAGTGTAAGTGAGACAGAAGGTGGATCCCTTATACACAGCTGTTATGTAGTTATCACCTGTTCTGCTGACTTCATATCGAGTCACGCCACTAAGGCTTGGAGGGTAGACAGTCCTCGCTGCAGCTAAAGGAGTTTAGAGGCGATGAATAAGATCCAATATTGCGTGTATCAAGTTCAGTCACAACTTTGGCTGCCAGAGAGCCCGTATTTATACTATATGCCATAGCATGAAGATCTCTCCTCCGCCTGAGAGCAGGCTTCCCCGATCACTGCTTGTACTGAGGTTGTACAAAGGTTATATAGGCTTTGTCCAAGGTCTGCACACACTCTGCACAGCGGTTGTGCAAAGTCTGCACAAAGGTTGCACAAACGACACGTCATTTAGAGATATTGTACGATTTACTGAATGAAGCGCGATCGATCGTTGGCGCACGGTCAGCGTTCGACCTTTGGCGATGCGACGAGTGGTTAGACACTGCTTCCATGCCTATCCCCCTTGCTGTTGTGGCTACCAGGTAGCTGTATCAGTAAAACCTACACTCACCACATAAGGATGTCAGCTCCAATGTCACGGATGAGTGTGGTGTTAACTTGAGAAATAACGCTTGAAGTTGACACGGACATTAAAGACGGGACAGGAAGATCATCAAGGCTGATGGACGAAGTTGGACTTGACTCACTTGGCTATAACTCAACTACATAACTCAACTACATAACTCAACTACATGTGAGTTATAGCTTTGACATATGAACTAGCTCGGAAGAGCAGGACGCAAAACAAGGGGAGAATCAAGCCTGGAGGCTCGCTATATGTATTATCTCACAGGCTAACCAGAGGCGGGGGAAACAATACTCGTGCGAGTTTTTCGACTGCAAATACTTTGATTGACGTGTGACGCTAATCACGCGCGTGATCGAATATCCAAATCAGCGGCATCGATGGCGGACATCACGGCCAGCCGTATAAGCCCCTAGGAGCTTGTTCAGGCGATGACCTGACATCAGCTGATACCTAGAAGGCAGGTGATGCTTCCCCGACCTGAGTCGTTCTTGACAAGCCTATATACTATGTCAATTCCCCGTCTGTCGACTGGTCTGATCTGGCGCTTTAGACGAGTTTCCCAGGTGAGGAGCAGGATCTGGATGTTTGAATACTGCCTGGGCAGCCGGTGGCGCAACCCGACAAGATCTTGCTAGTAGATTTACCGGCTCGGTAGATGACTTCGGTCCTGTATCGTTCGAAAACAAGCCGCTTAGACCCGAATTGGGATGGAAGATCAAGCGCGGTCTACCTTGGCTCGGATCGTACAGGAAGTGGGACCTGTTCGATTGGTCGAAATCTTGATAAAACTTCAGTGGCGCATTTGCGATTGACTGACGTTTCATGATTCTTGAACAGTCGTCGAAACTGAGGAGCATTCCAAATGCATTTTGCGTCATACATGTCCTGGTGCCAGGACCCCGAAGTCAGCCGGTCCCGGCACCTCATCCAGGCCAAACTCCGGCTGTGATGGCTTGGCCCCTGGCCGAATCCCTTTGGAAAACGTGCGAGTTGCCCTACCTGATCCGACATATAGACTAGGCTACTCTGGGCTTGAAAAGGGGTGAAGCGATTGATATAGGATTGCAGGTCTGCCCCTTCGCCTTGAAGGGAGACTCTTATACAGCAAGTATTTGCAGATTCCCCCTTCATTTTTGAAACGGTCTTGTCCTCTCTTCATAACTGGCAGCTCGATCCGACCAGCTGCACAAGTTGATTGTGTCGACAGCGCAAGACTTTACACTTCTAAACAGTGGTTTTGGGCGGCTAAGACCGACGTAGGGACTAGTTCTGACTATCTTTTCTTCCACAGGAACGGATTCAAGGACGCCCATCGGCAACGCCGGCGCAAGTGAAGGACAGCCTTCAAAGAAAACCCGATCGAATGACCCTCCCTTTGTAGGCGATGAACCGGTCGTCTCCTTAGAGGGCCCGCCGCACACTTCTCTCTTTCCCGGGAGCCCCGCCTCGACTTCGAACGGCCCACCTCCTCGGCGATCGTATCACCAGCACGTTTTCCAAGAAGCCCGCGCCAAAAACGTCATTACAGCGCTGCCCGGAGGGAACGGTAACATTCACATAGCCCTTGATCTCCTCATGTATGTCAAAGACGCTCGAAAAGTGAGTACGTTCAGTTTTTATCGCCTGAGCTTCCCGACTGATCGACGACATCGTGTATAGAAGCTGCTTGTCGTCGCGTCATCTCCGTCTCTGGATGTCAAGCAACATCTCCGTTAAAGTATCCTGAGCCTTACATCGCGACGCTCGGATTACCTGGCGGCGAGAGGCAGTTCAGCCTGCCAGACTGGCGAAGTCGTCAGGCGTCTACTCGTGCTCATGTATTGGTCACCACCTTTAATCACCTTGCGATCTTGCTCGGCTTCAGCGCTCAAGTGTCGCCTCCCCCGCGTGATCCGTCGCAGCTTCTACTACTGAAGGAAACGGCTTTGGTGGTCCTGCACGACTGCGACCAGCTCCGAAAACGAGCGCCTCTCGCGACAATTATACGCAGTCTCAAATCATCGTAGGAAAACACACATTTCCGTCGAGTCCTCGGGCTCATGGGGGAAAGCTCACTGGACTCAAAACCTGAGCAAGCCTTGACCGCATTGCTAGAGACCTTCAACGCGAATATCCTGCGAAGGAAAGATATTCAGGGAGGAGCCGAAATCGAAGGCCATCTTCCGGAAATCGAGGATGTATACTTTCGCTTCAAATTTCACACCCCCGCCGCCACTACTGTCATCGAAGACTTCAAGGCGCTTTGCAATCCCGCTGACCCAAACGCCAAAAGGACACCATCTGAAGCCTCGCCGTCATTCGCATCTCGTGCGGTGCTTGGGCTCATATCTCGTGCCGAAGCTTTGCTTCAGTCGTTGGGTGCTTGGTCAGCCCACGCATACGTGCGGGAAGCGTGTCTTGAAAGCGAAAGTCGTTGGAGTCCGATCCAAAGATCCTCGATGGCTCGCAAGCCATTCTTGATCGGTTGGAGAGCACAGAACCAGTTGGCGATGGTGTCGACTACGCCGTGCAACAATCGCCAAAACTCCTCAAACTGGTTGAAGCGTTGACGGAGCTGCGTCATCCAACGGAGAAGGTCCATATCTACGTCCGAAAGAGGGAAACTGTCCAGGCCCTCCAGAAGGAACTAGGCCAAGCGCAGGAGCTTTCTCCCTGGATCCAACCTGCTTCGCTGGCGGGAACCGCACGACACAAAAGCACCGCTCCCGGAAACACGCATGAGGAACAGGACGCCAGCCGTGAAGGGTTTCGTGCAGGAAACACGAACGTCCTCATCTCGACCAGGTAAGGGATAATTCTGCTTTTCATCATATTTATCCCTTTCGCTGAACTCAAGTCCTGCAGAATCCCGCCCGGTGATTCGTACGTTGCACAACTGTCAACTGTCATACATTTCGACGGCTGTCCACCCAAGAAAGAATATCAGGATGCGTCGTGCTGTATTCGAACGTCAACGGGCAAACACGTCATTCTCATTGCCGAAGACGATGCTGCGGCGGGAGAAATACAATGTGCGTCTATGTCGCGCGGGCAAGTGGTCTATCCGGCTACGCCTGATAGCACCGCCGTTGTTAATGGATCTAGCACAAGCGATGTACTCTTGTTACTCAAGACGAAGCTGATGATGGTTACTGAAGTGGAAGACGAAGGCTAGCTAATCCTGAGAAAGTCTTGCACTCAGTAGCTTCGGAATTATCGTATATCAAAGGGTGATTCATAAGTCCTGAGGGCTATTACAAAGGGCAAGACGCCCGCTATATATACCTGTTGAGAATGAGTGGTGTCCCTAGGGAAACATAAGTCTTCCTAGGGGCAGTGAAGTAACTGAAGTAAGTGAAGTATTGAAGTTCTGAAGTTCTGAAGTTCTGAAGTTCTGAAGTTCTGAAGTTCTGAAGTTCTGAAGTTTTGAAGTCGCGAAGTTGCGAAGCTGGTAAAGTCGGCGAAGTTGGCGAATAGGATGAAAGAGGATGAGGCGGGTGAGGTCTTCGAGCATGGTAGTAAGGTGGAACAAGCAGGATGAAGCAGTCGTATCTCTACAGTCTATCAGTCCTATTTCCTGAGTCAAACTACAACCTGACACTTCTCATCTTCTCCTGCATCCCGAAGACGATGATCCAGTCAATAGAACAACAGCGATCGATGGTGCTAGAATCAGTGGGGCCCATCCCACGTCCTTCTGCGCCATCCGATGGATTGACCGCCGCCGCGGCGCGTCCTCCCCGCTTGGTACCCGAACAAGTCGCGCGTGCAAGCCTCCTGCCTCCAGTCCGCGCCGATTCTGCCGCTGGCCTCGCCTCAACTCAAACTGGGCATACGGCTGGCTCGGACTCTGTCGCGCGCTCGGCAATTGCCCCGCCTCAGGAAACACTCACGAAGTTCCGGAACACGGAGCCCGCTGATCAGGTGAGTTGTATGTAATTATGCGAAACTTCTAGACTAACAGTATCTTCCTGTTCTTTCAAAGTTCAGGCGTCCAATGCAGGGGCTATCAAACACTGCAGCCGGTCCGTATATGCCTCCGACCAGCGCCATGCCAGTTGGGCACCTGCGGCTGCCCCAGCATCCTCGCCGATGTCGAGTGAGTCATCGGGGTTGCATACTCTCACTCTATCGCCCGAACCTCGGAGCTTGGTTGAAGTGAGACAAAATGGCACCTGTCGCCAGCAGGAGTATCTTCAGTTCCGACAATGTAAATCATTTTCGAAGAATCTACCCTCTTCCAACGAAGAAGATCTGGATGGGCGCTCCCACCAGGCGGAAGAGGAACAAGATTCAGAAACAGACTGTAGATTTGAAAACTGGCGCATCTTACGGTAAGCATCCCTCGACAGTTTCATCTACTCGTGGATTTTCATAAGGTGCATTTTGTAGCATCCAGGAGGAGTCTGGCACTATCGTCGGACAACCGATATTCGACGACACGCCGATCGAAAGAAATCCAGCGGCCGAGGTTCGAAGACGAATTAGATCGAAATTTTCATTCGGCGCTAAGTCTCCGCTTGAAGGTGCGTACAGCTCATCCAAATGCGCGATACTTCTGCCTCTAACATGGGTTTCGGGCTGCTATGCAAAAAACATTGATTCCTACACTCCTTCCAATCGTTACGAGGGAGCTGGAACATTGTGTGCAGCACACTGCCAAGCACAAGAGCTACGCTTCAGCCGGTCGAAGTTTCTGTGGTAAGTCGCCGACAGCCTTTTTCTTTTCTTCGACCCGCTGATGGATGACACTCTGCTCTCTACCAGACGCCTGCGTCAGGAAGATCTTCGGAGGTAGCTGGGTATGCACATGCTGCGGGGGAGAATACTGCCTGGATTGTCACGCCTACTTCAAACCCGGCTTCGACCGCACTGCGTTGAAGCAGGACTTGCAAGACAAGCTCTACAAATGCGGAAACAGCAAAGCGACACATTCTCAGGCTGAACTTCTCGCCTGTACCCTTTTCGTCCAGGAAGAGCTACGCAACCGCTTGGTCGAGATGCTCATTCGCCTATCGGAAGCAGCTTCCTCTGGAGGGGGACTTGCAGATCCTGGCCCCAAATCTTTCCTCGGCCTTGTACACGTACGCCGTCGGCAGTGAGGATGACGATCAAGTTCCGACACCGAAGAGGCAGAAACCGGCGAGAGATATGTTACAGCGCACTTGGACGAGTCCAAAGCGACGGGTGAACTCCAGCCCATCCCTGTTGCCTCACAGCACTTTGACGACAAGCTCTTCAATTCTCTTTGGGGACACGGCATACCCATCGTCGTAGATGGCTGCGGCGAGAAACTGCGCGCGGAGGCCTCCCCGCCGAAGCTGTGCCAAGTGATGCCGAAGGGAGCTCATTGCAGTGAGTTCTCCAGGGCATTCATCCGTTCCTCGCTGAGGACCTCCTTTCCATTTAGCATTGGTGGATTGCGAGGATGACGAACAGACCGAAATACCGGATACCACGGTCCATCTGACAGAGGGCTCGCTGGCTCGGCTTATCTAACCTGCCTACTGCGGCTGAGATCATTCATCTCATCTGCCTGATGGCTTTCATCGCACAAGCAACCTAAAGGGGGAGTGACTGGCATGTGGCTGTAACTAGGCTAAAGCAGCTAGACTCAGAGACACCAAAGCCCCATGTATCTTGTTGCTGATAGATACCCTCTGTGAGAATATCTGTGTGGGAAAGCCAAGTCGCCACATGTCAACGTTGGCGGGGCCGAGTGTCGCGGCAGGATATCCCAGAGCACAAAGTCATGTGCCGCTGCGAATAGCAGTGCAGCGGGAGGAACTCCCGAAGCTTTCGCTTTGTAGTCCGCGCTCCCTCCTGTCTTACCGGCTCTTTCGTTGTAATACTACTACTAAGTAGAGGGTGAGGAGTACGTCGATATTACTGGACGAGTGACCTGGCATCTCAGGTGACAGACTCGCACGTCCCGTTCGACTTACAGGTCTATAGGTCCCAGCTTCTGGGGGCCTCCTGGTGGTACTGCTCTTCTCCGAGGAGCGACCCAGCTCCTTCCTTTTCTGACCTGCTCTTCTGCGGGTCACTCGCAAGCATTGCCTTACCGGTGAGTGTAAGATATGTCAAGTCGGCTGCACGGTTCCCACGCCAAAAATTGGTCTATTCAAGCCGTATGTCTCGAAGCAATCGCGCACTGAAAAGAAAAGTCTCAGCCGTAGTCATGCCCCGAGCGCTCAGCAACATCATCACAAGGCCGACGGAGAAGGCCTTGAAGCAACAGAAGTGCTTGCAGTACGGAATATCGACTGAGGTGACCGTCAAGGACTGGCGGGAAAGTATCAAGCAAGTCCAGCTTATCTGCAGTGCACGCTGTTTGAGCCTGTTCAATCCTGGAGCCTGACCTGTGAAATAAAAAAACAAAGCGGCGAAGAAAGAAGCCGATAATGCAGCTCTCGCAAGGACAGCGGCGGAGATGAACGATTTATAGGCAGAAGGCGAAGCTTTGGGATCGGACAATAAGGGGGATGACCAGAACGAGGGAACCATTACGCCCATTGATGTGGACGAACCGTTCCTGCAAGATTCCAAAGATACCGACCTGACCGAAGCACCGGAAATGAACTCAGCCGACAACGGCGAAAACGCTCGGAACGCGTATGAAGATCCAGATTCCACTTTCTAATCGACCGCGGGGGCTACGTTGTCAGGTCGGTTTCATATGATGTCAAATACGGTTTCAGCGAAGAACAGGAAGAACGCTCCTAAAAAATCGGACTCGCAATACGCCGGCACCTGGAGAAAGCACGACGCGTTCTTACCCGAGTGGAAGCTGCGGCAGATGGCGAAGATCAGCTTTTGACGGAAGCAGAAGCTACAGCCTCGAAGGATGCAAAGAATCTGGCAGAAACGGAAACCTATCCGATGACGGGCGCAAAAGCATTCCTCTTCGTGACCCACGAGAGGGATACACGCAACTATGGCAAGGCCTTCGTATTGCTAGCTTTCAGTGCGCTTGAAAACAAACGGACGAACGACGCACATCTCTACCGGATCTATACCGAACCATACGTCGACATGAAATTGCGGGACTACGCTCCGATACGTGCCTTGGACGATCTTGCAAGAAGGGAGGTGGAGGTAGCGCTTAGAACCGGCAAAGCTGGCGTTTGCAGCCTTCGCGGCGACCGCGGCAGATGCGGCACATGCGGCACATGCGGCAATAGCGGCAGAATCGGCTAAGTCATTCCTTTTGGCTTACGTGTATACTTGAGAGATCAGCAGACAAAGTGGGAGCTAATGATTCAGCTGGATGTCAGCATCGGGCATTGCTCGATGCGGACGAGGTTCGAGTTGTTCAGCTGCTCTTTGCTGCTGACGTACGAGGAAAGTTTGCTTGTTCTTCGGACTCGCCATTAGGTTCAAGTCATTGTTCGGTCACCGCTAATGTGTACCAGGTCCCCAGGCTCCTTTTGTACTCGGTTTGTCTTTCCAGCTAGTGTACGACAAAGACAAAGTTCTCATTCCAATTCCATTCCTTTCTTCTTCTTCTCCATACTCATCAGTCAAGGGGCTTCGTCAATGGCGTGCTCATCGAAGGCTTCGAAGAGGTAGAGCATGGCAGCGAGGGACTAGTCAAGGCTTAAGGATGTAGGTACACTCCAGACAGTCAGCGCTCTTACACTTGCCTCAATTGATGGCTGATCTTCGCGATCGCGTATTCTAGATCACCTCACTCTCGATATCGAGATCATCGATCCGAACGACCTCGCGGGGGACATCAAGATGGGCGACGTGCAGCCATGCGGGATTTGGAAGACAAAGAGAGAAGGGTCCGAATCAAAACGTCACTTCGAAGGCGAAGCAGCGCCCGACGCGGACACCGGTGGCTGTTTGAGCCTGAAGGGGTTAAAGCTTCTGTTCGCTTACGGCAGCAGCAAATTCGAGGGCAAGCGTGTGGACTTCGGCGTGTCACCAGAGGAAGGGGAAATGGTTCTCCATGTCGAGACCCATACCCACCCTCTCGGCGACACGAGGAACCTCTTCCCCGTCTTCGACGAATACAAGAAGACGTTCAAGGCAGTCGACAACGAGGAGCGCCGACGAACATTCCCAATTCTTCTCAACGGAGTCGAGACGGCTAAGAAGCGCGTCTGGGACTGGCAACCTTGGGGAACCCGATTGCAGACCGGGTGGAAACAAGAGCCCGACATCGCCGTCGCGACTGGTGCCGATCTTGTGAGAAGGCCACAAAGGGTTTCATCCCTCTTGTCGCCGACTATCTTTCTCTCCTTCAGCTCTCCCTACATCATGGATTGTAGATCTTATCACCAATAGCTGCATTTGTGCGCCTACGTCAGACTACGTAGGAATAGAGTGATCTAAAACCTGGCTAGAACCACCCGTCACCCATCGAATTGCCCTCTGATCAGGTCGTACGTGGCACTTTGATCGCCAAGATTGTCGGGATTCGTAATGATGGGGCACGAAGTCCCAGGCTTCGCTGGATTGTGCGAGTAGGCGTTTCTGTGATCGAACGCAACCTATGTAATCCGTCAAGTTTGATCAATACATCTGTACGTACGATGCCTCTGTATGCTGCCATCAGCTGGCTATGATCTGGAAGGCTGTCGAACTATACGGTCAGGTTAGGAGGAAATTTCGGGACAGGAGATGTGACATGAGCGACTTGCATACTGTAAACCATTGCCCGCCGCAGTGGGGCTTCCTGTTCTCGATTCATAGGCGGTTCTCGCAAAACTCAGTTTTCAGGCTCAAAAAGGTGAAAGTCGCATATAGGTCCGGTTCGCACAAACACACCAAAGCGCCGTTTCTGCTGACGCACTCTTCCCAACCTCTCGACTCAATGTGGAAAGTCTCGTCATGGAATCATCCCGATCCCAAGTTTTTCGACAGCCGCCCAAATACTCGCATCTCTGTCAAAAATCCACGGAAACTCAATCCTTGCGCATCAAACGATCTGCAGTCATACCAAATAACGACAAGTTACTTCATACGCGGAGCAAATACAACTCGACAACTTCTATCATCGAACGGAAGTGCGTGCAAGGTACTGTTAAAATTATACACAAAGGGACTGAAGGAAGCTTCAGCTGCATCCCGCCTTATTTTTCTTAGCTATCCGGTGCTAATCGTAGTACATTGGGAACTCGAACGCGAAGGAGAGGAGCCGGCTGCTCAATCCTGTAGTGAGGGGCACGGCCAGAAAGCAGCTCAAAGAACTTCGGCCCCAAGTGCGCATCTTGAGATATGGCTCGGAGGGTCTCGTTGTCGAGAGCTGGGGCGGAATAGCCTTGTTGCCTGTCGTAACGCTCGCAAAAGAGCCATGTATACCTGTGATACGTGAGCAGTGTAGGTCAGCGCTGGTACCGCCTTGAGCCGAAAGGGACTCACCAGAGGGTAGAATTGAACTGAAGCACATCACTCCTCCAATCTGCCAGAAGGCCTTCTTCTCGAAACTGTTCGCTCAATTGAAGGCAATGCTTCACGCTGTCTATATGTATGAGGGTCAGCAGCAACCTACAACAGAGAGAAAGACGCGACAGGGTTTCGCGTACATGGGCGTACGGGGACTCAGAAAGTCAGCGGCGATCTTGATGCTGTCGTTCGCATTCGCGACTTGATGAGCGCAGTGTGCGGGTACCATGACTCCCTGACCCTAATGAAATTTTGGTATCAGGAGGCGCGTCAATACTAGGAGAAGCGCAAATAGGGCAAAGTGAAAGGCTCACTTCGTGCTGGTCGATCTTATACGGCTTGATGTGCTTCTTTTCCCAAAGTTCTTGCAGGTCGGCCTTGGTCGGGTAGAACATTTGGGAGTGAATCGGATCGTGCCAGTCCGCGCCCTGGTTTCCCAGCATCTCGCTCTGGCCGGCGTATTTCTCGTGCATGAACTCCCGTAGCGCTTTCGAATCCACTCGACGGAAGATGTGCCACAGCGCGTAGCCCGGCTGGTCTTTATCGCCCATGGTGGAAAATGACATAATATTGATGGCGTCGGCGATGTCCATATCCATCCGAGTGATGCTGTATATCAGGAAGTGTAGAGGAGAAGTGATGGAAAGATACTCACGTCCCTCGAGATCCGTCGAAGTTGTGAGCACGCTGCAGGAAAATTTGGGTTAGACTTGAAAAGATCGCAAGGAACAGTTCACCACTCACCCGGGCACAGTACATCTTCGGACCCAGATCCGGCTTGTCTGGGCCCGGGGGATGCTGGAGGAGAGAATGTTTTAACACACCAATCAAGCAGGCCGGGACAGGTTTGCTTACATATGCCGCTAGGTTCAAGATCCTGCACTTCCGGGTAAACTCTGGAGCTGGCAAAGACTCGTCGAAAGTGACAGCCAGTGCAGGCAAGACTTCAGCGAAGGTCTTGTTAGGCGGATAGTCTTTCAGCTTGAGCGACTTGTTTTCGTCTCCCGTGAGGGGCAACGGTTGCCGCTTTTGAATTTTCGTGAATTTTTTGATAAACTGGTGGGTCAACACAGGTGCCTGGTCCGAGACAGGGCAAGGTCTCCACTTGAAGCGCCGAGGACGGTCGGAAAGAACGATGGAGCGGGAAATAGAGGAGACCGCGTTCGTGGACGTCTATTGGGTCAGCGAGGACCCCGCCTCAAACAGCTTTTTCGTTCCCAAGCCCTTCCGTGACTGCGATCCTGCGCCCTCATCGCGTGCAACAAGAACGGTCTGCCTGACCGTCTCCACCACCCTTTGTCCCTGAACTTGTGAGCGTGTCCGGCTCCCAGTCGACCGCCGTGGAGGCCCAGTCCGAAGAAAGTCCTCCCTGGAGTTGTAAGTCAGATCTCCCATCCTCTGAGGCACTTGAGCTCTTCACTATACCACACAGCGACAGGAAACAGGTATCCTGTGGCACTCTAGGGTGCTGTTCAATTCGCGTCACCGACCAGCCACCTGCCTCATCTGTGATCTCTTCCACGGTGTCAGGGGTCTTCAAAAATTCATTTTTAACACTCTTCCTGAAGACACCGATTATTAACCTGTGCCTTTCTTCGGCTTTATGCTATCGTTGAGCTGCAATTTCATATCTGCGAGAGAAATGTGAGGTTCCGTTCACCAGTGAGTGACTAACTCCCTTATCCCCCGCTTCTACACAAAGGTTGCCACACCTATACCGGTCCAGAGGTCGCAGAAGCGTCTCGATGACAGCTTGTAAAACGCACCCAAGGATTCCACGTATCAGATTGGCGAGTTGAGCCAGCTTCACGTCGTAGCCGTTTGCCGAGGACGTACACTTCGATTGTCTTGCGCGTGCGACTGCCATGGCGTCGAGTGCAACCAACCAAGGCAGGACGTGGTGCAGCAGGCGCATATGACCGCGTAAGTGGGGAGATGGCTGCTTGGGTCTCCCGTGGCTGGATTGTTGAAACCGTGTTCTCCGGCGACCCACGCACGGGTCTCGAAGTGGTAGTACGTTGATTCCTGAGGAGATGTCGCCTCCATCGAATCTTTTGCCTTGATGTCCGCAAGCAAGGTAGCACATCATAGAAGTCGCTGGTCAAGCAGAAGGAAGACCAAGTACGCATGTCGACCGCGTAATCATGCGCAATCCCGAGGACCTGGTCGCTGGGTCCGCGACAGACTTGCGACTTACACTTACTGATCAGCATCGATCCTACAGTCGGTCGCGACCTCCCTTCCCTATATCGTCTCAGTCGCGTCAACTATTGTAATCTAGTCAATAATGCGGAAACACCAAAAAACAGTTCTCTTCTGCGCCTCGAATCGCCTTACCTAGTCTCGAACCAATTGTACAGCTTGCAGGACGGCCGTGTATCTTATTCGATGATTGGTTCAATACAAAAGGCCAAACACAGACGGACGGACAGACGGACAGACTTGCACAGACAAATACAGACGGACAGACAGACAATAGTTTGTGTTGTCTTTTGTGTCAAAGACAAGTTCCCCTAAGAGCCCTTGAAGAACTCATTTGCGTTACCGTTTCACGACGTCTATATAAGGTAGCCACATTGTACCCTTTCCGTAGCTATGCTCTTGCGAGATCAGGCTTGATCTCCCCTTGACCCCTTTTTTCCCTTCTCCCTCCCCTCTTCTTGCACCCCTTCCCGTCAAGCGCCCTTGTCTAGCATACTGTTCTTCGTCTATATACTATGTAGCAACCCTGTAATCTAATGCACACCGAATGGACCCACCAAACGGACTGATACTGTAGCAACATCTATAGTCGCATCCCTATAAGACGGCTTACAACGTTTGTCGCGGGCCAAATGATCTGTCCTACTTAGTCGCAAGACAGCAAAGCCGTTGTAAGGGAATTCAGGCACACGTTGGTATTACTTGCTATACGACGCGACTAAATTTCCAATACCTGAGTGGAAGACCGAGGGTAGCTAATTTTAGAGAAGTCTTGCACTCAAGGTAGCTCCGTGATTGAAGGTGTATCAAAGGGTGAAATAAAAAGCTCAAAAGCTATTACAAGTGAAGGCAGTCGCCTTGTATTTATATCTATTCAGCTGAGCTGGCAGGCATCTCATGGTCGATAGCATGCGTGATAATATCGGCGATAATATGCCTCACTGTATCAGAGATAATATGCGTGATAATATCAGAGATAATATACGTGATAATATCAGAGATAATGTACGTGATAATTTCAGAGATAATGTACGTGATAATATCAGAGATAATCTTCTCAGTTCGAACTGTCACGATGATCCTGTACAGTTGGGAGAAGTATCGTATGCATGACACTTCTACGGGTATACAGGGTATCATAGCTAGCAGGTTATCATCTATAGACGGAAATACGGGGAGACAAGGGAAGGGAAGGGTTGTGTCATACAACGTTATTCGTCTCGGACACGCGGAACTTCAAGTTACCAGCGACACTGTAAATCTACCAGCGCCAGTGACTCTCTCTCTCGCACTTTTCTGATATATATATTATACTCCTATATAGATATGTTTACATATATAATATATATATATATATACTATATATAGGAGTCACTCTGGCTCAATTGTACCAGATATTCTCTTATGCTTGACCCCTACCGACTCAACTTGTCTGGCCACTCCTCGAGAAATGGTAGTGATAGTAAGGCCTAGTTACCCTTGCGAATGCTGACCGTCTTATTCTAGTAAAACACGTCTTATTGCAACTCGGACCCGACCTCGCGGTCCAGTGATTCATTCTAATTGTCGGATACTCCCTAAAACCGTCGTGAATGGCTTAGGTCTCAGGAAGGATCACCTGACTTCTAGGTATCAGCTAACGTCAGGCCATCACCTGATCAAGCTCCTTCGGCTTACACGGCTGGCGGTAACGTTCGCCATCCGTTCCGTCCGTTCCGATCAGGGATTTGATCACGCGCGTGATCGGTGTCACACGTCGATAAAACCATTTGCAATCGCAATACACGTACGAGTATCGCTTCTCCCGACTCTGATTACCCTGTTAGATACGTATAGCGAGTCTCCAGACTTAGGGGGGGCGCAAGTGTACTTGATACTGTCCAATTTATAGTAGTCGCGTGCGTCAAAGCAAGTGGCCGTTGGTGTCGTCGCGACGAAAACAAGTGGTCGGCACGACCGAAATATGTGGTCGTTGGTATCGGTGTCAATCCGCTGCATGTACAAACTATCACTTTCCGCGAATGTTCCGTCGAGTAATGATTATAATTCTCAGCAGAGCACAGCGACTGCGAGGCCCTGTTTGTCTCCCCAATGTGGATTTAAGCGTGAAGCGTGTGGGGCAGCCTGTGTGGTATTGGGAGAGGGCCGCGATAGGCCAAGGTGAAGCGGTGGATCCGAACGGCGCCGGTAGCAAAGCGAGCATCTGCCTTGTCGCGTGGACAGTTGTATTAGCTGTGTAGTAACGAGCAATGTTGGGCGAAAGCATAATAACCTGAATCAGATATTGCCGTCCGTACACGAACAATGTTTGGTTGCATCTCGATGAAGGGTCATCCTTTCAGCTGCCGGGAAGTCCAGTCGGATCGGCGGCACCGCTCAGTCCTTTGGGGATACGTCCGATACCTGCGACTACACAGTTACAGTCATCCGTCTCGTCTGTGCAATCTGTCCGCATGCACCATCGTCCAATATTGTTCCCTGGCAATGCTTCTGCTTCGGCAATCACAGGGGAGATGGCGGTACATTATGGTGATGCATCCTGAAATTGCAGTTAATCAGCTTTCACGCCTTGGTGCATCACAATCATCGCATCGCGCTGTCCCCATACACCACAACTCAGTCCGCCCATCTAGCTGGTCACTCCCCGCACCATGTACTCCTTACTTGCGCAACCACAACCCCCGATGCGGCTCACCTTTGCGTACGTGAACGAGGGGATCGCTGGTATAACTGGCATGCGGATGGACTAGACAGGCAGATGGACGGAACAGGCAGATGGACGAATGCGGCGGCCGAATGACAGCCGTGTTGGGACTAGAACTATGTCAGGGATGAGCGATGTACACGATTACCGACAAATGTAGACATACGGTGAATGATGCCTCATATCGACCGACAGCCACTTTACACCGTGAGATCCAAGGCGTTGACGTCGTCTATGGAAGGAGTCATAAGATCAGCATCCGTATACACCAATCATTGGGGTGACACAACGCACGACAAGCGGATATAACGGAAGTGACCGCACCCGGTAATGAGGCATGGCAAGACGCTGGGGTAGCGGGAGGTGGTATGAGAGAACGCCAGGGATATGACAGGGTGGGAAGGCGTGAGCAGAAGAGTAACATCCAAGACGAAATTGCGCTCGAGCGGCTTGTAATTTCGTTGTTGGAAGCGCTGCTACACTTTTGACGCCCACAGAACAAAGTCTGCATCCAACGCAGCAATCAATGTCTTCTTGGTGAGCGTCCTCATCTCCACGATGCTTTCCACCTGCTCGCGTGAACGCAGTCAGGCCAAGGTAGAACGATGGTAGTACGATTCGATACTTACAGCGAACGTTCTTCGCTCTGGTCTTTTTCGGCTTGATGGGCTCGGGCGAAGGTGATCTAGAACTTTTGAAGGTAGCTACCTTTGCGAGGTGTCTTGCGGGTGGGACTGCGCACCCTCTTGCCGGCCGAGATATCGACAGGGCTACGAGGTCGGTTCATCTTGTTGAGGCTTTTCGGATTTTGCAGGAAGAGGAAGCAGCTGATACAATATTGGTGGACATATTCTCCACCGGAGACTCGAATCGGGAGGGTGAGGGTGCAGCTATGACAGCGCTGTCGTGAGTCGGATATCGATGCCTGGGCTGTCGTAGAAAGCGTGTGTGTGACCGCCTCGACTTGGGAAGCCTACAAAGCGCACAGGGTTAGCTCCACCGGGTCTACGTTCGGTCAGTCAGTCAACTCACCACCTACATGGGGATTTTGGCAGTATCGACCGGTTTCGTCAACGAGGAACGTGCTGAAGAGGTCTCAGGAGCGTTCTCCAACTTGATGCTCAGTCGGAGCGCTCGATAATAGCTCTGATCCGTTGTCCAGAAGTCTCTGGAAGAGAGCAAGGAGCAGAGACAGAGTGTCATAAACAGTACATTACCGTTTGATCCATCTGTCCATATGATGGCACGGATGTCGTTCTTCGCTCTCCGTCTCTGTATCATTATTATCTGTCGTTGTCTTTGATCCGCCTTCGCCTTACTTGTCTGCTCACATCGGCCGCCGCATCTTTCGGGCATTGCACCTTTCGGGCATTGCACCTTTCAGGCATCGTTCATCTCGGGCATCGTTCGTCTCGGGCATCGTTCAAGTCGGGCATCGTACATGTCGGGCATCGTACATGTCGGGCACTGCACATGTCGGGCATTGCACATGTCGGGCACTGCACCATTCAGGCATATGGCCCTGCAGGCCTCTGCAGTCCTTAGCTAGCGATGGAGCGATTCGCCACCATTTGCCACCATCCTGTTTTCTATATAAGGCAAGGGTTTTGACCCTCGCCACAGTTGTATTTCTATCTTGCTCAGAGCAAGATCATATGTATTAGATCATCAAGTGTTTACATACACCTTGGTCTCTGTGGTTCGATCCCACGTCATAGTTCTTAGCTATTCTGATTTCTGATCTGTCTTCTGGAGGTTGGTGTCCAACGCCAAGTCCCTCACTCACCCATTCCTGACACAGAGCGGCTGATCAGATCGATGTCTCTCCCAGTAAGTATGGGCTCTCGCAAAGAGGGGACTTACCGCTGCTTCTCACTCTGACATGAGCTGATATAGTTGTCACTGAGCAGGCTCGGGGCCAGTTCCAGCTTCTAAACGACCAAATTGGCAAGGAGAGCTGCATAACCTGCACGACTTGAAGATCGAGGGAGGAAAGAGTAGAGGTGGTTGGAGATGGATAAAGGTATCGACTTCCCAATTCTCGTTTTCTCCTCAACTTTACATACACCTTCTCAGCAGCATCATCCTGCTAGACGTTCGCACAGTGACTCGATTAAACTGAAGGCATGATATATGCTGGGCCAGGTAGGTGTCTGATTCATCTCTTCCTGACAGCAGGGCTAGCAGTATGGTGTTGGTCCTCCGCTCACACGCTTAATGAGTCATCAGCTCGTCTGAGACCTCATCGGGTATCGAGACCACCTCACGACTTTGCATTCAGGCGTTGAGGCTGGTGTCGAGGTGCTATAGAGGGAACCAGTAAAGGCGAGTAACCGATCTTGCTGAAATTTTGTTTCCGCACTTGCCGGTACAAGTGCATGATCTGCGCGTGATCTGCGCGTGATCTGCGACATAGTGTCTCGAGTGTTCTTCCGTCGGATCTTGTTCAGGAGACCTTCTGGCACTGCTACCAGAGGGAAGTGGAAGCCCTGCTCTCTTCACCCGGCGCGAGATTGCGTTCACCTGGAGGAGGAGGCGTGGGAGTAGAGGTAGTCGTGTCTCGAGCCGATGTCGACATGACCGGTTGCGCTGCTGCACTCGTTCACGAGCCCAAGCGAACAGCTCCCTCAGGGTTCGTAGGCTCTCGAACGTAGGGCACGAAGACACGTAGATCCTCGACGTAGTCGTTGATGTACATCTCGAGGTTGTCCAAATCACCGACGGAACTCTTGAGACGCATGGTCAGTCGCCTGAGTAAAGCCTCACTCTTAGCAGATTCCCGACATGCTTGATCGTCGATAGGTGGCGGAACAGGTCGTCGGCGAGGTCTACGCCTTGTCGCTGTTGCGGGGCCCGGTGAAGCAACACCGGCTGGCTGGGAACGTGTCCCTCAATCGGACTGACCGATGTATTCGACGCCTCCGTCAGATTGTCCATTCTCCGAGTCGTCCTCTCCGGATTTAACGCCCTCCATCTCCCCATTCGGTTCCTCGTCGGAGCTGTTTGACTCGTGGGAGCTCTCTCTGTCGTTCGCCCGATGCAGAAGTAATGTTGGAATCGAAGACTACCTGAAACCGTTCTGATTCACTCCTCGTCCTCAAGAATGTCTTTATCGGGCGAGGTTTGAGCTCCAGACACCAGCGATGGGAGATTTGTATTGCACAAGTGCATTGCTTGATCCGTAGCTTATGGCCGTCACGCCCGGGATCAGCAGCGAATCACCATGGGTCAGTAAAAGCTACCAGCGATTGAGAATCTCTGACGGAGGCGAGAGGATACAGAAGGGAGGACACAATATTGGGGCACGAATTATCCGTTAATCGGCTTGAATATCGCGATATTCAATGGCCAGTGACATGGGGTCTCGGACGTCTGCGGGATTAGGCAACCCAACCCTTGCTGGAAACTTCTGGTGGTAACATAGTTGCATTCCTGATCCAAGGTCAGAAATGATAGCAGAAGCTTTACCAAGGTCCATCGATGAGGTAAGGTTGCGCCAACACGGACTCTGAAGAACTGCGTCTTACAATCATGATTCGGAGACTCTGGGGAATAAGCGATCAGAACAGACAGAGCGGCACTCCCACGATGTTCCATCATTCCATCACACGTTTTTCGGGACTTTCGGGTGATCGGACTGATTGCCTGTTTCTCGATCGAGCAGCTCCATACTCGCGGACCTTCATCCACCTCTAGCATATACTACCACCGTGACCTAAGTAGAGAAGCATCTCGGGCCTCGCATCAAGCTTAATTCTTTCTTTCTTAACTTCCCGCGCGTCAGTCCTTGTCTCTAGAGTGCATTAGGCGTCGCATTGACGCGGCTGTCGCATGCAGATTTGAACAAGGGGGTTTCCGAATTGACTCGCCCTGTCCAGACTGTCTCAACATTTTCACTCTCTCTCGAGTACTCTCTCGAAGGCGTGCCATCATCGACAATATCGCGTTTCCGAATGGCTATTCCCGACTCCAAGGCCGACTTCGTGGGCGTAGTGACAATGGGCGCTGGCGAATTCTGTCAAGTGTTCGAGACACTCAGCGATGGCAACTGCCTTCTGGCCTACGTATTATGGGTTCTCGATCGGGCGAATCATCAGGAAGCGTGCCGAATGTACCGACGCGATCTTGCCTATCGGATCGAGGCGCAAGACTTCGGTGCGGCACTATACGAGAACCCGCTGCAGAGAGGTGAACTCTGGTACTAGATCGAATTATCCAGTTTGCGAGACAATATCGGATTCGGGAGATAATATCCAGTTTGCGAAATAATATCGGATAGAAATGATGATATCCAGTTCACGAGATGATGTCCGATTTGAGTGATGATAGTAGCCTCCAGGTGTCGAGTCGTTGGCCGAGTCACAGTCGAGAAGAGACATCAGGGCGGGAGCAGGGTCGGGGCGTATTCGATCAGTAGATGTGGTATGCGGAATGATAGCAATTGACAAATAGCTTGATAACAGGCGGTGAGCACGGGCGAAGAGGTAGCACATGGGAAAGACAAGGTATGAAGAGTCGTGTCACTACACTTGCCCTGTCTCTCCGTAGGCTGGACTAGCGTTGCCTATCGTGAAAGCTTCGCTCGCGCCTTCCTCCCCGGCTATCCCTCAGCCGAAGCTCTTCGAAGCAGTTGAGTGTGAGTTCGCTCTGCCTTGCCACCTCGGTTTCCGGGAACTGACGTCTTCCATTCCAGCAGTTCCTCTCGTCTACTCCTCATCGATAGGGTGCCCGGCGGCTCATTCTGCCTTATGATGCCGTTTGAACGTTTGCCAGGTGGCTCATAAAACCCACGTGGGGATGGATACCCTTTCTCGAGTCCTCCGAACTCAGCAGCGGAAGGAAAGGCCACCTCCGGATCATCATATGTCGGTGCGAGGTAATCTTTCTTCCGGTCGCGAAGAGTCTCCTGCGTATTTCAAGCACGGTCAAGCGATCTTCTATGTAGTGATCGCAATTATGATTATAGTTCAAGTCATGTCTTATTACACGAGATGAGACCTTGTCCTTTACCTAAACCCTTGAAATCACTTACTGCATGGTGACAGTTGATCTTCGTCATCGAAACCTGCCGAACTCGTCTCTCGTGACTTAGCTATTCCCTCCGCTATACGCGTCGCACAACGAAACATCCCGGGGGATGTCCGCGTGTCACGCCTGGACTTACACACCCCTCCTCATTCCTCGAGCAGACACGTATGTCGTCAGAATCGTGACCCGTGCGAGCATACTCGTTTCCTCGCTCTTCATCCCAGCGTACTTGTTGTCATGAATGACATAGGTTCTAACAAGCATCACCTGACTTCTAGGCATCAGCTGATGTCAGGTCAAAAGCTGATCAAGCTCCTTCGGCTCACACGGCTGGCCGCGATGTCGCGCCATTAGTTCCGTTAGTTCCAATCAGAGATTCGATCACGCGCGGGATCGGCGTAACGCGTCGATCAAACTATTTGCAATCGGAATACTCGCATGAGTATTGTTTCTCCCAGCTCTGGTTAGACTTTATAACATATATATAGCGAGCCCCCAGATTCAATTCCCCTCTTGTATTCCCTTTTCATGTTCAGAGTTAGCTCGTATGCCAAAGCTACAAATCACGTGCAGTTGAATTATAGCCAAGATGTTCAAGGCCACCTTCGTCCATCAGCCTGAGTCATCATCCTGTCCCGTCTCCGAAGTCCGTGTCAACCACAAGCGTTGACTCTCAGGTCAACACAACACCAGTCCGTGACACCCGTTCCCAGTTAACAGTCGCCACTTCGTACGCGTGTGAGCAAACTCGCTTCCTCGGTGCGCTTACCGGCCTTCTTTGATCGTTCATCTCGGACGTCCTTCGTCTCTGGCATCGTACATGTCGGGCATCATACATGACGGGTGCATTCGCACCATTCAGGCACACGGCCCTGCAGGTCTCTGCGGCCCTTTACTGGCAATGGATCGAGTTGCCACCATTTGCCACCATTTGCCACCATTCTGTTTTCTATAAAAGGCAAGGGTTCTGAGTCTCGCCAAGGTTGTGTTTAGATCATAAGTGTTAGATCATCAAGTGTTTACAATACACCTTGGTCTCTGTGATATGATCCCACGTCATAGTTCTTAGCTATTCTGATCTGTCTTCTGGAGGTTGGTGTCTGACAGTCCAAACCGCCTATCGGTCTACGCCATACGGCTTGCTTTCCTCGCCTAGCTGCCTTACCAGCACGTAGGAGTCTCAATACGCGTTGTACTATATAGGCGCTATGGAATAGGATACCAATGCGACTAACTGCTACATGACTGGACCTTTGATGTGGGCGAATGAAGTATTATGCTTATCACGATCAGGTAAGTTGGTAGAGTAGGATAGGGAGTGGGGAATGGGGAAGATAGTCAAGGACTGTTGCCAGCTATTAGGCTGAGATCAACTGTGATTTCAAATTCATGAGCCGTAAAAGGGTACAGCTTGGACTTCCTTATTTAGAAGAATCGGAAGGGTGGCGAATATTATCGCTCCCAAGGGCTCCCAAGGGGAAAAGTGGATCCGCTATACAGAAGTGACAGAGGTTCTGTTTTCTACAGACGCTGTTGAGGGGCGCGCAAGAGGTTCTGTCGCAAGTGACAAAGGTCATGCCATCGGTAACAGAGGCTCTGTCGACGCGTGACAGAGGTTCTGTCAAGTGACATAGCTTCTGTCTTCTTTCGCTAAGCTAATACTCACACGGTGCGAGATGGTATTGCTTCAGGCAGACTGTCTGTTGTGGTCAACAAGGTCGTCGGAGTGAAGCAGTTTGCGGATCGTGCAGAGTGACCTTTGCATGACCGTTATCCCGAATGCCGCCGACGTTAAGTTGTCTCTGAAACCATGTCATTGCGCTCTCGAAGTGTTTCCTTCCGATAGATGGCACTTCTAACGTCCTCTGCTGCACCGTTCTTTCGCTCTCAGTCGAACTCCTCCAAGCGCTTTGCCAACAATGCAGCCTGATCTCGGTTAAAACTCAGGATCTTCACAAGAGTTTGTCGCTCCACAGGTTCCGCGTGCCACTGAATCCGGGCGAAGATGCTGGTGTTGAGTGTCTGGCGTAGCAGCTCACGCAGGCGCGTCGCATTGGCTGCATCTGCGAGAACGAATAGTCAGTCCGTGTTCGCCATCACCTCAGGATAACGTACCAATCGAGTAGTCCGCCAGATCAAAGAACTCGTCCGTCAGTGTCGGGCCGTAGTGTACCATGACCGCGTGTCGGACAGGGAGACGCTCGTTCGTCGACATCCTGCCAGATGCTTCTCGGAACTTGGCTCACAGGCTTTCTTCAAGCACGGACATCCAGTAGAATTGCGAGCCAGTTGCGAGTGAGTTCTGAATGGTATATACTGAATGCTTGACTTCGGGTCGCATGATCCTACTTGCCCATTAGAAACTGGGCCCTGTCACGGTGTTGTGGTATTACAGTATATCTCCCGCGCGCAAACCAGTACGTCTAGATACTTTTCTCCTGGATGCGCACCATTGTCGTCTGTGCCTTCCCCCACTGTCTCGATGATCTATAGCTTCTGGTCGCTAGGAATACGGACAATCGTCTACCCCAGCGGCGTCGCAATGCCAGTCAGAGAACGAGCCCTTCGTCGAATCCAGCAATCATTGCAATAGTCGATCCCAATCTTCTTTCATCGACTTCGCGGCAGCTGGACGAGAAGGTTTACTGTAACAGAAGGGGCTCCGCTCGAGCTGGCATAAGCGGGTAGGGACTCATCTGCCCGACGTCCTTGGGCCAAATCCGATGAATCGTATCCCGACAAGTTTCGGAAAGCCGCACTTTGCGTGCATCTGCCGAATATTTCACCTCGGTTATCTGCAGGTTTAAGGGACCGGACGCATAGGCTGCACCGTCTTCGTAGGCATCATTTTACTTCGATATTGCTGGCATCGTCTTGTGGTAAGAGGTCACTTCAGGACACGACAGCGCAAGTCCCTTTTCCATTTCCAGGCCATCAATCATCCGCCTGTTCCCAAGGCCGCATTGCGTCCCTATGCGACATTTCAGTGCGATATTTGTCGACGAACTACGTGACCTTTCAGGTAATCGGGGGTGTGAATCGTATCTGCTCGCGCTTGCAGGTCAGGATTCATTGGGAGGAATCATGTCCGCGACTGACTTTGGTACTTGAATTTGGTTTGTGGAAAGAGGGTCAGAAGTTTCGACACCGCGTTTTCTGAATTATTGTCGGGGCGTTCCCCATCGGCAAAGCCCTTCGGAAGGTGTATGGCATTCCATCGGCCGTTCGCACCGCTGTACTGGATATATTCCTCATCAGTTCAATGTCACCGCTTGACGCCTGCCCGAACGCGACTCACAGCCATTCCGCTATCTTCACGTGGTTCAGAGAATTCAAGCGAGGAGAGTGTCCGATGGTCCCGGCGATCTGATCGCAATAAATTCTCCTGGAGCAGCTTGATCTTGGCCTCCGACTACCGAATGTACAAGAGTCAGGATATGGCCGATAAGACGCAGTACACCTGACGTATTCCGGGATACTTCGGCACATTGAGTACACAAGGCTCAATACCTTTTTTTAGAGCCGCGCAGAATGCAAAGTTCGATCCTATTGCTGGACGCGACGTCGTCGGCCGATCCCTGTAATACTGCACCTTCCCTGTTTAGGACAGGACTGATGACTAGTGCTGATGGACAAAGGTGGGCTTGAACCGCCTGGCTATAGTTCAACTGCACGTGATTTATAGCGTTGAACTACGAACTAGCTTTGAAGAGCAAAACGAAATACAAGAGGGGAATCGAGTCTGGAGGCTCGCTATATATATATATATATATATATATATATATATATAATATATCTAACAGGTTAACCAGAGTTAGGAGAAACAATAATCGTACGAGTATCTCGATTGCAAATAGTTTGATTGACGCGTGACACTAATCACGTGCGTGATCAAATCTCTGATCGGAACTAATGAAACCGATGGCTGACATCATCGCCAGGCGTGTAAGCCGAAGGAGCTTGCTCAGCTGATGAGCTGGCATCAGCTGAGACCTAGAAGTCAGGTGATGCTCTAGGACCTACGTCATTCATGGCGGTCAAGGAGTACCTGGTACACTTGCAGGGGGACTGCATCGGACAGCCTTCGCTTATGCCTTTGTGCTACATCGGACGTGTCTGGCATGTACAGGCAGAGAAGGGCCATACAAACGGTGTGTTACGGTGATGGCAAAGGGCAGCTGAGAAACACAAGCGGTCTTCTCCAGTCGAAGTCCTCCACACCATCCAATGGATGCTTCAGACATCCAAGGTCCGGACAAAGGACACTTATCGCTCGACGAAAATAGAATCCGTTTCTTCATCAGGCCAGTTTGAGCAAATGGGAACAGGTGACCGATACAAGAGATCTACTATACATCGGAATGTTTTGACCGGAAGTTTCGCACTCTCGACCATGAATCGATACCGGGGGCAAAAGGGCCACCAATTCACAACGCTGACCTCTTGCAGGCGTTCAAACCGCGTCCCCATTCTAGTTCGGCTGGATGACAGGTGTAGCATCGCTCACTTTGTCCCTCGCCGCAAATCCAGCAGAACTGTCCAACACTGGATGATCCCTCAAGTCCACGAGGCCTTCCATATTTCCTCCCATCTCCCGCGTAATAGCACCTGAGTAGTGGCAGCACTCCAACCTCGAGCAGAGAATACTGGAACCCGTGTATCCTAGCTTGACCCATACAATATGGGAGGATTTGTTGTTCCCAGACTTTGTCGTTTCAAGCTCCATGAGAGTTCGACCCCCTGGAAATAGTCTGGCATGAACATTTTTCCGCAAACCTTTTTCCACTGTACGTGAAGCCATTTCGTAGTATTGCCAAAGTTGAGCTCGATCGGGGTATCATCCCCGTCCTTCAGGTCTTGCGGTTCCTTCGGGTTCACGCGATAGCCTCGGAAGAATACCTTCAGCACCGCCTTTTCGTCTGTGGCACCGTCATCCGTCTCTGGTTCAGAGAAATCGTAAATTTGCTAGGGAGCGCAGGGTCAGAAACCTGTGGGCGAAGGTAAAGGAGAGACCGTTCTGCGGCACTGAGACATACGTAATCACTCCAGTCACTATTGACAGACGGAGACCTAATCGAATCCGCTTCATGCTGCAGTTGCAACGTCAGGACCTCTTTCAGTATCACCAGTTCCTTCATCGTTCTTCCGTCCTGCAATCAGAATGACCCTGAAGAATGGCAGCATTCCACATCCGCAAACCGAATACTGGACTGCGTGTGTCCAAGCTTAACCCAAAAGATGTGGGAGGTCTTGTTGTCCCAGTCGTGTGACGACACCGACTCGAAGCTCCATGAGAGCTTGACTCCCGCAAAGTACTCTCGCCTGAACATCTTCCCACAGACCTCCTCCCACGATACGAGCAGGTATTCGGTCGCGCCGTCGAATCTAAGCTCAATCGGTGTCCTGTCGTCCTTGAGCAGGTCTTGCGACTCGGCTGCTCTAACGAGGGTGCCACGAAAGTATACTTCCAGTTGTGTCTTTCCATTCACGCCCCTCTTCTCGATTGCCGGCGACTCCTAAGTGAATTAACTCAGAGCTTGCGAGGTAATATAATCCATCTAGAGACTTGAGAAAGGGGTACTTACGTGGCTGTCCAGGTTACTATGACTGAGAAGTGAGGGTTCGCCAGGACTCAGCGCAGAGAACATCGCTGACAACTGCTCGCTGGGATTTTTGCCATCAAGCCCTTGTTGCGGCGCAGATGCGGCAGAGGAGAAAGGTGCACAATCGACCCAAGCGGAATCCTCGGTCTGGTTGGAATCAAGGCTGGCGGCCGGAGAAGTCATGTGATGAGGGCTGGGCAAGGACTAGAGCGATTGAAACAGGTGTTAGAAAAGCTAGAGAACAAGAAATTGGTTCGAGGTGGCAAGAGTACAACGACCGCATGCAAACGAGATATAGCCTTTGTCGAACGGGAGAGCTACATCTGGTAGGCATTCGTCGGGAGGCCCTCACAGCACGAACACCTGCGAGAAAGTTGCTTGACTACATCATAAGGGGGAATCTTCTACGCAAATCGAAAGAGTGCTCTCTTCCATCCGAGATATGACACCATAGTAGTTCTCAGAACCTTTCCCTTTGGGCTTTACTGACGTTTCTACTTTCGGAAGAGGAAACGAGGCTCTCGACTTGAAGGGTGGCACCTTTCATCACACAAGCCACTCCCGATGTCCTTTCTAGGTCTTAATGCTGAGTAGAGCCTTCCGCTAGCTGCCCATGACGACTATAACGGAGGCGATATGTTAAATCATGAAATGCGATCGACTCCGAGTGTTGGACTAGCGTTGTAGAATCGTCGATATTGCTTCCAAGCTTCTGGCTAGACGATTTGCCTCTCGAGGTCGCGACTATTTGGCCAATTACTGGTGGTGTGGGCCAACAGAGAACCGCACATGGTGAAAGCAGAAACCGACAAGTGGTGTAGGAAAATAGACAACTCAGCGGCGCAACCGCTGAGAATAATACAAGCATCCACAACGGATACTTCAGCGTCGATCGAGAGCTGCTTCAGCCGCCAACTCCTTCGGAAGCTTCTTACCCAATACATGCGTGTGGTCCGACATCTCAGGAACAAAGTTCTCAGGTAGCGAGTATAGCTGCTTGTTTGTGCCGAAATACCTGATCTTCCGATGGATCTTCTCACGCGCGAACAATCGTGCTGATTCTGACTGCATCTTCGTCATAGAGGCGGAACAAATCCTGTGTGACGATATCGAATTTCACACCCGCTCAATTCGCACTGCCATTACCCGGCCTCTGTCCCGCCCAGAGCGTGAAGATATGTTCATATCGACTTACTCTCAGCCAAAGTGCCAGTACACTACCTTGAAGTTTCATCGCCTTCAAGCGGAGAGATTTTCCAGGCCCGGACAAACCTCTGCCCGCTTGATGGTGAGTTGCATGATCTTTCAACCAAGTAGGATCCTCACTGGCGGTCGATCATTTAGCACAACAGCTTGTAACTCCTTCTCCTCGAATACTCTGTTCACGAAACTGACAACGCCGTAGACAGCCTTCAGCTCTTCGAAGTTTTTCCTTCTCACAGTTTAAGCCATTCACGAAATCCCGCTTGTCTCCGTTCTTTGACACTGCAGTGTCAATAGAAGAACCGCGCATACTCGAACTTGCAGAGACTATGAGATGTGCCTCGCTACCGAACGAAGAGCTGACGATTGGGGATCGTTCCGCGGTCGTTTTTGTGCCCATCGTGTGCCTTGACAAGTGGAGTGAGATTTCGTCAGGTTGCTGGGTCGCCTCCCCAGTCCGTTGCAGGGGTTTCAAGCGAAAGTCTATAGTGGATGTGATACTTCTGAAAGGCTGTAAGCAGACGCACTCTGTAGAGATACGGACCTGCACAGACACACTCCATCGCATCTCGCCAGCTGAAAAGCTCCGTCTCGGGCAGTCGCCGTTGCCGATGGAACGCTGATGCGGCCCCGGACTCTTCGAGTACTTCAGAAACCTGAGAAACTCCAGGATCTTTATATTTGTATGGACTTCAGATACTTCAGATACTATGAACTTCAGATACTTCAGATACTTCAGATACTTCAGATACTTCAGATACTTCACCTGCCCTAGTGTCATAAACAGTACTTTACCGTTTAATACATCTGTCCGTATGACGGCACGGATGTCGTTCTTCGCTCTCCGTCTCTGTATCATTGTTTGTGGTTGTCTTTGATCCGCCTTTGCCTTACTTGCCTATACCTATCGGCCGGCGCATCTTTCGGGCATTGCACCTTTCGGGCATTGCACTTTTCGGGCATCGATCACCTCGGGCATCGTACATCTCGGGCACTGCACATGTCGGGCACTGCACATTTCGGGCACTGCACCATTCAGGCATATGGCCCTGCAGATCTCTGCTGCCCTTCCCGCATTGCTTGCATTCTTCGCCACCTGTCAATAGGTCCCTTGGTAATTCGGGTGTAACGAACTGACGCTATCTATAGTAGCGGCTCGAAGGATTGTAACCATGTTACCACATGCTACCACACCCCATCTAGTGCAGTAGTCACTTCAGCTTCCTTCAAATCCCCTGATCTTGCCTTGATCCGAGATGCAAAGTCACATGCACCACAATTCAGCACTTTAAACCAAGGTGCAGATCTTCCGGTGTAAAATGTTGAAGCACGGTCCATTGACCTGCTCTAGGGAAGCTCGCCTAGTCCGGTTCAAGAACAGGTTCATTTAAAGTCGCACTACCCGTTGTGATATATAGGCATATAATATAGGATACCTATCCGAATAACGACCACAGGATAGGACCTTTGATGGGGAGGAGTGGAGTATTATGCTTATCACGAAAAGACAAGGTGACAGAGTAGGATAGGGTGTTGGTGATGAGGAAGATACCGTAGTCAAGGACTGTTGCCAGCTATTAGGCTGAGATCAACTGTAATTTCATATTTGAGCCGTATAAGGGTACAACTTGGACTTCCTCATATAAACGAATCGGATGGGTGCTGAATACGCTCGCTCCGAAGGGCTGGATCCGCCATACAGAAGGGACAGAGGTTCTGTTTTCTACAGGAGCTATAGAGCGAAGAGAGAGCGGGTCTGTCGCAAGCGACAGCGGTTATGTCATCGGTGACAGGGGTTTTGTCCACGTGGCAAAGGTTATATCGACGCGTGGCAGAGGTTCTGCTGCATGACATAGCTTCTGTCTTCTGTCGCTAAATTAATAATCACGTGAGATAACTCATGCCATTTGCTCTCAAACACCATAAAAGCTCCTGGAGCATACTAAAAGCAGGAGAGCTGCATTGTGACCATCATAGGAGGATCGTGACTGAAATACAACGTCAAGCAAACCGGCTATTCGGTATCAAAGTGATCTAGTCTCGATGTCGGATAGACGAGCTATTCGAATACTACAAGGGAGACTTGCTTACAAGAGAAACCGGCTTGAATTACATTGAGTCGCTAACGAAATACAACAAGAGGACTGAGGAGAACTCCCTGATAGAGGAAGAAGATTGGCGGATTGTCAAAGGCAAGACCAATGGAATGTCGCCTTACTTCAGATACATATGTATACCGGGCATTCTTTCCTTTGTAACAGCCTCATGTCTATTGAATTGCCCCTTCTGATTCACCCTCCGAATCGAAACTACCTCGAGTGCAAGAGTCTCTCAGGACTAACTGCCCTTCCGTCTGCCACTTCGGTACATATCTGAGTCACGATTGGATTATTCAGCAGTGAACGATAACTCAGAATGATAGAAGTTTCGGCTACGGCCCTGGAACGGCGTTGCTGAGAACGGAGTGCGAAGCGTTGCGACTGCAGTCACGGTGCATAAGCAGGCCGAGCCTTCACTCGAAAGGACAAACGAGGAACTTCGCTACTTGCCGGTCCGATATCTCTTCTCTCATTGTTCTGTGCGAAGTCATACTATCCCTCACGCTACAGGACACGACAGCACAACCCATCCTTATCAACTACACCTTCCGCCACGCCTCCTACTTCTCCTCGTATCGATCCTGCCGTTCCTGCCGTTGATTTGAACACCCCCGAATATAGCCCTGCTCGGCCGGGGTGCGCCTTTGAGGAAGGCTGGGTAGATTTCTGCAGCTTTGATCTCGTACGTTTCATGCCATGGCTCTGTGTACACGACAGCTGATAACTTGTCCTACCAGTACAACGAGGAGTGAGACGCGGCATTCGATATCACTGTCCCTTGCGCTTCCACTAACGTCGCTGCCACCCCCAAATATGACTTTACTGGGGTGGGCTCTGTCGCGGACCAAATGATCCGTCCTACTTAGTGACAAGACAGCAAAGCCGTTGTAAGGGGATTCCAGGCACACGTTAGTATCACTTGCTACATGACGCGACTAACGTTTCAATAAATGAGTGGAAGATCGAGGGTAGCTAATCCTAGAGAAGTCTTGTACTCAAGGCAGCTCCGTGAGTGAAATTGTATCAAAGGGTGAAATAAAACGGTCAAGAGGTATTACAAGTGAAGGCAATTGCCTCGTATCGATATCTATTCAGCTGAGATGGCAAGCATCTCATCGTCGATAGTATGCGTGATACAATCGGCGATAATATGCGTGATAATATCAGAGATGATATGCGTGATGATATCAGAGAATATATGCGTGATAATATCAGAAATAATCTACGCAATAACATCAGAAATAATCTTCTCAGTTCGAACTGTCACAGTGACCCTGTACAGTTGGGAGAGGAATCGTATGCATGACGCTTCTACGGGTATACAGAGTACCGTAGGACGCAGGGTATCAACTATACAGGGAGATACGGAGAAACAAGGAAAGGGAAGGGTCGACTCTTTACAGGCTTTGACTTCTTCGGAGCATATTTGTCCGACATGACCTATAACCCTGCGCAAATCGTGACCCCATGATGTGCGAAGGTTCTGAAGTGGCACATCGGTGAGCTCAACCCCATGACTTGCGAAGGCTCTGAAGTGGCACATGGGTGAGCTCAACAAGGAGTGAGTAACAGTGCTGCCTGCCTATACGACACGCTGACCGACCTCACTGCGATCAGTCGTTCGACTAGCTCGACTTCTCTTCTGCCGCTTTGGCCAGTACCTCTACCAGCGGCGGCTACATCGACTTCGCCCTCCTCGGCAATCACATCTCCAGTGACGCCATCGGTCATGACTCAATTGGATAACGAGGCTGTCTCCGTATGTTATACTGCTTTACGTCTCTCGTTTCATATTGACGTCCCTTGCTGCCAATCCGTCTCGTCTCCATCCGCTGATGCGGCGACTTTCACAGTTCACCATCTCGACCCCGCGTGTGACACATTATCGACACCAATGCCATGATGTCAGATGCCTACCAAGCGGACACCGATTCTGGTGACGAGGGAGGAGACGATGACGCGTCGACTACGTCGCGCCGGAGGACATAATCCGACACTTCTGGCAGGAAGGTGACCTGAAATACACGTATGTCTACGGCTTGCAGCGTCTTGGCCATGTGAATCTGGTCAATGTCGCTACTTCAGCTTCAACTTCGACGGTCGATTATAATTTGTGACCTCCGAGAAGCTGTTGAACCACTTCGATGGCGTTCGATACTCGTTGTGGCACTACTGGAAGGCCAGGAAGGCTGGAAGAACCGTTACTGGCGAATCATCGAGGACCTCGAGCGACATGGACACCACGGCTTGTACAGGATGAGGCACTTCTTGCCTCGATGGCTTCGAGGACTCTTGTACGCTGTTCGAAAGAATGACACCTTGGGAATCCTTCGTCACCCTCCCCACAAGTATCGGCTTGGAGAGCGCCCCGATTTACCAGACCTAGGATGCCTTCACAAACCTCGAGCATCATCTCATATCGTATGATGCACAGCGCCTGCCCTAATTGTCTCGTAAGCAGCAAACCGCGAGCGTGAAGTTATGTATGCAGCGCGACCGACTCAAAACCAGCGATCAGGCTTCTTAGCTGTTACTGGAACGTCCAGAGGGCGACTTTGGCTATGGGACCCTATGTCTGTTGCTCCAATAGACTAGCACTGAGCAAAGAATGAGAAGTTCTTGGTGCAACAGCCTTGCATTTCACCTTACTGATCAATATTCACACTCAGTCGCAACCACCTCCTTCCCCTCCTCCTTCAA
>JAKLLX010000145.1:0-39584 GCA_022813745.1 Naganishia kalamii | reverse complement strand
TGGAAAAGGGGAAAGGGCGGTTGCGACCGACTGTAGGATTGATGCTGATCAGTAAGTGAGTTCGCAAGGCTATTGCAGCAGAGACCTCAGCGCGCGCGTGCAGGTAGCTGCTCCTCTGCCCAGTATAACCAGTGCAAATCCCCGTTTCATTCCCTTGATTCTACGTCGTTTGTCGCCTCATTGACCGGGGCATGTTTTATTCGGCATCAAAGGCGTCCTGTGCGGCAGCAGCCTGGCCTTGAGAAGCGGCACTGGAGCCTCCTGGATCCCGCAAGAGGTATCCACAGCGTTCCTGTTCGTAATCGAGGTAGCAGGGCATCGAGCCGGACCGGCTTCCGGCGTTTCGGGTCACACGTGTGCCGTCGAACAAGGGCATGAAGGCGGTCAAACGATGGCGCTAACCGAGTCCAGCAAGGACTTGGGGAGTCCTGCCATGAATGCGCGGGCGACACGCTAGGTCCTCGGCGATAGTACGAACGGTAGCGTCCCAGGATGCGCTGAAGGAGCAAGCGGAAGCCATAATAACCATGCTGAAGCTCGAAAACGAGCGAAGAAAGCTATGAGGTTAACCACTCGGGCGGCTCAGCTCGAAGGGGAAAAGAAAATGCCTTCGGGGCTTCTTGCCATCGGTTCCCAGCGCTAACAGCTCCGTGAACCGTAAAGGCAGTGTTCAAACGGTGTCGCGTAATCTCGGTAGTACGATAGCTCTTAAATAAAGCTCAATTTCGTCGGATGTTAGAATTTTGCAGCACAATCCCTCGAGTGATCACGGTTACATAACAAACCTCTTAGGCAGAGGCCGGCTCCTACGTGACGAGACCACTGCTTCTGAGCTGAACGACAGACCACTTTCGGGGCTCGGATCCCGGAGTGACGACGGTGGTCCGTCAGCGATGAATGATGGTTTGCGTTTGGCGCAACGGGTCACAGATGATCAAATCCGTCACTACCCCAGAACGAAAAGCAACTCCGAGCATAAGAGTCTCTTATGCTTGGTGAGTCTGAAGTCTTGTCCGGTGCGCAATGGCTGAAGTATAGGCGACGTGTCCATATATCACAACATGGGTCCGAATGCATGATCGCGTCGAAGGACAACTCATCCGCTATGATGACAACACTCGATTTGCACGTGTCGGACAGCATTACCTATGTGTGTTAAGCATGCCGCATTCTCGAGATCTAGGAGAGATTAGCAGCGAGTCGTGCTTTGCCCACTCAAATGTTGGCGAGTGTGGACTGAAATGTCCAAGATCACACATACCTTACGAACTATCTCGCGGTGATAGACACTACAGTGAAATACGCGACTTATCACTTTTAAGGTAACACTGCGCATCAGTCTATGAAGCTCAGATCAGCCGATTTCCACCGGCACCAATTCCCAATCACATTGAGCCCGAGTTGTGACATGCAGCCGGTAGTTACCGACGAGTATTGCCGGCTGAAAGCTTGAGACTCCTCGGTATGACCACCTTCACCGAATGATGGGGTGCAACACTGGCAACTACTTTCAGGCTCTAATGATATCGAAGCCTGTTCCGTCGATCCCTTCCGAGCGACCCTTTCCCGGTCGGTATTGAGATCGTGCAGGAAAGACCTGAGGATGTCGAATGAGCTTCTTATCTGAGCGACAGAAGGATTTAGCGATCCTTCGCCGGGAGCACATCCGTCGTCTTTTTTCGTGAATCCCCGCATAGTGTATATCGAGGGATCGTCGAGCGCTTCCTTCAAATCGATCAACGGAAAGGAAGTTACATGAGCTGACCCATTGATCGTCATAATTCACAAAAGAGAACATCCTTGCCAAGGCAGGGTGGAGACGGGCGAGGTCTGTTCAAAAGGTTCTGTCCAGACAGCCAGGAACAAATCAAGACATACTTACGGAATGGTCTGACCATCATTGCTTCCACAATTTTACGCACATACCCTCGGCTGATCTGACTTCTCAGTCCAAGCTGTTGGTCACACATATGATCGCTCTCGAAAGGTGATAGAGCCGCTCAATGTTTCGAATCGATGTGTAGGAAAGAAACGCTGCTACTACACTCAGCAGCGTGGCCGGAAACACGGAGTCGCGTAATGTCAAACTATGCTCCTTCACCTGGCAAGTGAGGGAGGATATTTTATGCTATAGAGTTTGAAGCCTAATGATAAGTCGGTTTGTTTCTTGTAGTCACTTTACAACTCACCTATTGAAGTTCAAGCCAATTGAAAAGTTGTTCGACTTCGACAGGTGTCTCTGTCTGTAAAGCCCTTGCCATGTTTTCACCTTCCCCGTCCGAAATCCTCCACACAGGTGGAAAGATGCCTGCGCTACGTAGGCAGCCCTTCTACCTGACTGCTCCTCCAAACCCGTTAGACCCGATGCGCTTGACTTCACCCCTCGTTTCACATCGCGACATATCCGCGATCGTCACAGCTCTACTGTGATTATGCGACAATGCCACACAGTGGACTGCGTATAGACTATGTACTGAATAACATTGAAGTCATGAAATTTGCCTCGTCGTCGTTTTCCATCACGAACGCTTCCGACACTTCGTAGATCCGTCTCGACACCGCAATGGAAATGATGCGCGGTCCGTGTCGATCTCCGTTCCTACATCGCAGTACGCTGCAAAGCCTGACGTTTAGAAACTGTTTCTTGATCCTTTCCGCGACTTCACGGGCTCTCGAGGACGAGGCAGATAACCAGTCGCGTGGATTTTGCAATATGGAAGCTCCGTGCGGTCTTGAAAGAACATCTCTTCGACTACATCGGAGAAAGAAGCGTTAATGCCGGAACGCGAGAGGAACATCATCTGAAGTCTTTACGAACGAGGCAAGTGTATCCGCGGCATTGATGTCGCCCTCGGGAAGTCCTAGACTATCTTTGTCAGGTGCTTGGCTTATGTGGCGGAAGCTGACCTTCGAAACAGGTATAGCCTCTCACGCTGCCGACTACCACCACGACTGGAGGAATGAAGCTCAGGAACTGGTGAGGCTGTCGTGGTGCCGCGGTGTGTGGAAGGCGCGCAAGTGAGAAGCCGTAAACTGATGTGTCTCCTGTAGGTTAAACACCGTGTCGTGCGATTCGTACGCAGCCAAGCAATCCATCGATACCGAGCTTCTTCATAATGTGAATAACCACTTCAGCATTCACCACGCTTCAAGTGTCAGTCCCATGCGCTTTGGGAAGATGAAGCTTGCACGGTAGTATCAGGAAGCACATTCGGAGGATCTGTCAATGATATTATCCCAGACACATTGCATGTTTCGAAGTTATGCAGACTATACAACATTCAGATTATAACGACGCGTGTATGGCAGTATGGCTTCGTGTATTCCATATTTCCAAGCCCGAGTCTAATTCACTGCCACCATTGTCCAGTAGGGTCGAATCATAAAAGCTTGCGCTCCAGTCGCGTTTGTGCGCGGAGTATACTATGGTATCCAAGAAAAGTTGAGGTCGTAGCCGATGTTGTCGAAGATGTATTGAAGCTGGTCGCACAGTTGCTCGGGCAAGAAACTGCGCAAGAATGCCATTCCTAGCTCCGGAGGGCTCGGCAGACGGAAAAGAGTGCGGAACTGCTCCTCTGCGAAGACTTTGTGTCGGACCGTCTTGGACAGGACTGAACGATTGATCTCGCCTAGGTCCCTATCCGACATGTACTTGACCAAGGCGAGAGCGGAACTGGACAATGAGCAGATCTCACAATCTTGTATGTCCTTGTGAGCGAAGTATTTGCCTCGATGATCTGCGCCTGTCCAACTATCAGTATGCAGGTTGTGAATCAAGGCGGACGGACGGTAACTTACATCGACGCCACGTCGCGCGCTTCAATCCTTCCGGCTTAGGAATACCCACTCCAAGCCCACACAGGCTGTCTTGCTTGTTCGCATCATTGATAAATGCCTTTATTCTCGGGTCGATGTTGGTAGGCGAGGCGGTTCTGCCGGGAGATCGATCGATGTTTGGCGAGATGGACTTTTCGGGTGATCTTGATTTCTTCTGCGATCGTCCTTTTCCCGGAGAACTCGGGTACGACCTTTTGGGAGTCATGGTGGATGTAGACGGAAGAGGCGGAAAGGAGACGCTCAAAGAGGTAGACTGAGTTGAAGCTGAACCTTCACCTTGCAGGCGCGAAGGTCCACCCATCTGAGTGTTTCCGCCAGCAGTTTCCAAACAGGAGAAGCCTTCTCCAGAGTTAAAGTATCTTTCCGGCAGACAGACCTGGTCGGATGCAGGACCGTGAAGTGAGCGGTACTCAGCGCCGCTCGTTTGCGGCAAAGTCTGAGCGCCGACGGTTGCAGCATCGAACGTTCACCGTTGGCCAGCACGTCGGCAGGATCGACGGTGAGCTGCAGGGCTTTAGAATGCCTGGAGTGATCCGCGACCTCGGGCGAATCGTGTACCGGCGGCGCGGGTGCTGGACACATTGCAGATAAACTGGCGAAAGCGTCCAGCTGAGCAGTAGTAAAGTCCAAGCGGCATAGTCGCGGATAAAGGATCGTTGAAGGCTTCGACCGGACCCAAGAGTCGGCTTCGTTGCTGGGACGAAGGTTGCAAAGATTTTCGCCTGCCACAGCGGTATGTGGGAAGGTATTATAGTCTGGGAAGGTCGTCGATGCGTCCGAATGTGACTGATAGTAACCATGGTATTCGTGCGCGCCGATAGCCGGCCTGGCGGTATGTTGCTGAACGGCGATGCCTGGCGCGAAAACACCGGACAGCGGTTGCAGAGGGATCTACCTCGGGCCAGTTCAAACTGGGCCGCGAGCGTGGTAGCTTGTCCAGCGAGTGGAAAGAGAACTGTCTAGGCGTTATCGTTGAGTTCAGTCAAGTTTCCGTAATGCAAGAATTGCAGGATCTCGGCGGGACTGAAGTGCTGCGCAATCGCAAGGACTTCTGCATCCAAGTGGACGGTGGATGCATAAGTCACTTGATCCGCCTAGTCGTGTCCGTATGCGTGAATGGCGGGCGTCGACGTGTCTCTGACGAGCGCGCCATTTTACAGAGAGTTTGGTTTAGCCTGCGGAACCTGTGAGAAAAGAGAAGGCGTTGAGTCAGTACCCGCCCAGCGTTCGTGAGCCAACTTTCAAAGAATGACCTTTGCTCCAAAGCTCTCACACCTGATACATAAGATCTGCGAATCGCAATTCGGGCAAGTGCCCTGGCAGTATTCTCGACACATGTTGAACGTTGTTCGATTGTCGAACGGATGACTTCTCGGTATCGAGCAGCTGGTCTTGCTGATGCAGGAAGAGGTGCGACAGTGCGAGGTGATTGTGGAAGCTTGTCTGTCGACCAAAGTAAGGTATAAACCTTGCAAAGTATTTGCCTTATACCCATTTCCTATGTTAGAACTTCTTATCCCTTTCGCCGACTCAACGACTCTGCAAACTCCTTCGAATGACGACATGGTGGCTCTGACGAGGCTCATGAGCGTCTCTGGGCGTAGTGAGGAAGCGAGATGATGCATGGTGAAGAACGGTATGCTTCATCGGGAATGAGACCTGGACATGCTTCTAGGCAAGATGACTTAAATATCTGATGATTCATCGCGTTCATTCACGCAGTCCGCGGGCAACTTTGCCTATCCTCAGAATGGGAAAATCGCGCTAATACAGTGTCGTCAAAACCCGAAGCTCAGCGACTTGAACGCGGTTTGACAGACTCGTCCTCGGGGGGAGTGGCGCCAAGCTCTGTTCTGCTATCCCGCTGTATTCCCTGGGCTCGTTGCGGCAGGTGATCCTCCTTCTGACTCCCGACGGACCGAGCACTCGGTATGATCCGGTTTCACTCCAAATACAGAGACCTAAGCTGCTGAAGAGCTGAAGATGAGCAGGTGATTGTTGGATCAGTGTGAAGGTCTGACAGTGCACAGCGGCGAGGTGGTCGGCTTATTTCCCGAGCGAAAATTATAAGTTCCAACCTTTCCTAAGTACCCATCCGATATTCAAGACCAAGTTATCATCGCGCCCACTGTAATAATCAGGGAGAGTTGACAAAGAAAAGGCCGAGAAGCGCCATACGACAATTCTGTCTATGACTGCAGCAGCCATGCATTGCAAAGTCGAAGCCCTCGCTGACAATGCAAATCAGCGCGGCGCGGCGCTTTAGCACCGAAATATGCCGCGCGTACATCATCAAGTAGAGACATCGCTGCTGAAAGAGCATGACATGCTATGCTCCAGAACTATTCAATCCGGACTGACAGTTCATCAAGAGGATAGTCGCTGATCTTACACGCGTAATCGATCTATCTCCCAGCGACAGCGCCTGCATTGCTAGATGCGCAGCTTCATGGCTTTCTGTTGATCATGCAGGAAGTCTGGGTAGCATGGTATCCTGCTAGGCAGCTGGGAACCCATAGCGAAAGCTTGACTAAATCGGAACGGTGTCTGGATTTCGCAAGCAAGACGCCACCTTGGTCCCATTTAGCCGAACTGCATTAGTTAGATGGGCAAAAGGGCCTTCAAACGCGTAGGAAACGTGTCCTTGGAGTTCTGTTGCCTATTCAAAGATACATAGATAGTGTAGATCAATCCAAATCCTGGTGGGGTAGCAGCGCAACTCAGTCATTTGCAAGCTGATTTCTTCCGCTCCATAATACTCCTTCGGTTCCTGCTCATCCCTGTGCTGCGCGGTAGTGGAGTCGCGGAGCCCGGTCCAAGAACCGCTGAAAGCCTCCAGAATAGCAGCGAGCTTTTAGCGAATGGCTGTCAATATCAAGTTTAGCAAGTTATGTTTCGGAAATCCGGATCACGCGGAAATTGCCCAATTCCTATGAACGGTGAGACAGTATTCTACACGCAGGAATGGTAGAATTCGGATTGAACGAGCAGTCAGAGAGATTGAGAGGGTAGTTGGTACAGACGATGCGGTATTAAATTGATATATGACATCTGACGGGACTTTTCGCTGAATGCATCAATCCTTATCGCTCGAAGAATACGGTGACCATATCAGTAAGCCTCAAAATTGAGCGTCGCATGGATTCAGCAGTCTCGAAGCTTCACCTATTAGTGCAGCCTTTGTCAGACTTCTTGCAGAAAGCATTAGACAAACTGAAATTCCTTTCTCGAGTATTTTGACACCTCATCATCCCAAAAGGCTCAGAATCTGGTTACGTCTGAATTCTGATCGACTAAAGGCCCATCGTCGTCAGAAGACATCCGAGGATTCTGGAGAACCAGAACTTTTACTGCTTCAGTGATCCTTAGGTCGGAACTTCATACAGAATTTACCTTGTAACCTGACCTTCTTTGGGTCGAAGCTGGTATTCCGGAATTGGAAGGCGTTACGCGGCGACTCATTCACTCACTCACTCCGCTTGATTCGAGGGCATGGACCCGGCTAATGGTCTGCGACCCACCATCGCTTACTTGTGCATCGTCTATTTACCTCGAGTGTTGCGGCTAGTCTGCCCACATCGCTTGACGCCCCATAATACAAGGGATCCACCTTCCGCGCCGTCTAGCAACATATCAATGCCCTTTTATTCACTTTGCGATCACTACTTCTCTACCACACCTTCCGCCGCTACGATCTCAGTATATGCACCAGCGTATCTCACATATCACTAATATTCGACTGCTCACCGTCCGAGAACACTCGTTTACTCGTTTACCCGAATACTCGTATAATCGCCCTTGGAGAAATACTCGTTTACTCGCATATTTCCCCTTGGCAAATGCTCGTTTACTCGTTACTCGTATATTTCCCCTTGGTAATTACTCGTTCACTCGTATACTCGCTTGCTTGTATGCTCGTATACTCGCATACTCGCATACTCGCCCTCGAGGAGCAATCCATTCACTCGCTTTCCTACTGAATTTTTAACTGCCACCAGATGACTATATATAGCGGGCATTCTGCCCTTTGTAATAGCTCATCTCTTATGCTTCACCCTTTATCGTATCAACTTCTCTCGCCACTACTCAATACCTTCAAGGGTCACCAGTCATAGTCGGGACTAGCTACCCTTGTCATAACTAACGTCTTTCTTTTAGTAAAGCACATCTTATTGCAACTCGAACCCAACCTTCGGTATAGTGAGTCATTTTAAGTGTAGAGAGCTGCACCTTCGTTGGCCCTTTACCATGATCCCCTGCAGATTCGTCGTGATGGCCCTTCAACGTCTCACCTTCGTTCACCCTTCGGGAACATCTTCGTCACTCGCTTTACTCGCATGTTTCCTCTAGGAAGAGTACTCGTTTACTCGTTAATCGCATATTTCCCCTTGGAGAATACACGTTACTCGTATACTCGATTGCTCGTATACTCGCCCTTAGGAATTACTCCTTCACTCGTTACTCGGATGTTTTCCCCTTGGAAAATACACGTTTCACTCGCATACTCGAACACTCGTTCACTCGCCCTTGAGGAAACTCTCGTTTGCTCGTTGCTCGTTGCTCGTTTGCTCGTTTGCTCGTTTACTCGTTTACTCGTTTACTCGTTTACTCGTTTACTCGTTTACTCGTTTACTCGTTTACTCGCTTACTGGTTTGCTCGTTACTCGCACCTCTCCCTTGGCGGTCCACTCATTTTGTTCGTTTCCCTACGGAGTGCCTCTCAGCCTGCAGATGACTATATATGGCGGCCATTCTGCTCTTTGTAATAGCCAATATGTTTATGATTCACCCTTTGATTCACCCTCAATTACAAAGCTACCCTCAGTGCTCTACTCTCAGGATCCTCATCCTAGTCTTCCACTCTAGGTATTCCAGTTCCGTTCCAGCTAGTAAGAGTACATTGCTTGTGCTAGATCCATCTACAACGCAGAGCTGCCTTGCGAAGCAAGATATGTAGTGACACAACCCTTCATACGTTGTCTTCTCCACGTGCTACCTCGTCGCCTGCGCTCGCCATCTGTTATCAAGCTATTTCAATTGGTGTCATTCCATACACCACATCTACTAATCGAATACACGCCAATCCTACTTCCACTGTGACGTGTCTTTTCGAGTGTGACTGGACCGATGGCTCGACACCTCGTAGCTGGTATCATCGTTCAGATCGGATATTATCTCGCGAACTGGATATTATCTCTCGAATCCGATATTATCTCGCAAACTGGATATTATCACAGGATCTCGATACTATCTCTGAGGGTGTGTTTGGTAGCTCCTCCTTGCCTGGAAATGCGCGGGAGCCGAGTTCGCGAATTCTCTCTTCGCGGAATCGGCAACGTGAATGGCATTCCTGGCAATTATTTGGCCGATTGTGGGTCGATTTCACCCTGTTTGCCAGCTTTACTAGCTCGTAAACTCGCTCGGGACACGGAAGCAAATTGGGCTTATGTAACGATAGCGGATAGGGTGTTCATGAGGACTTCCGATTGAAGAATAGCCATCATTAGCCTGCGTTACGAGCCATCAAGTCCCTCTCATCGTCTCTCAGCAAACCCTTTTCGCACCACCAGCCGCACAACACCCCGCTGCCTGTTGCCCCCTCTCGCGTTACCGCCCACTTCCAGCCTATCATGGCACTCCACCTCCAGCCACTGATCATCCCGATTGTCGTTTGGCTTTGGCTTTCGCTTCAAGTTATCAACCTCGCCCCAAGCGGAGAGGAGCGGGCGCGATTGGTGGATAATCCCGGGGAGGGGATAACCAAGGTTAGGAGGTGGATGAAGGGAGCGGAAGAGAACTGCGTCAATGCATTGGGGATGAATGCGGAGAACTTTCAGCGACTCTGTGACAGTCTCGGGGAACTGCAGCTCGTGAAGGACACTGCTGGATTGCCGAGGGAGCTCAGGGTGGCGCTGGTGCTCTACATGCTGCGCAAGGCGGTGACATACCGGACCTTGATCGATACCTTCCAGATCTCTGTTGCCTCTGTCTCCCTGTGAGTACCTCTTTCCCCTATCTATGTGCACTCCAACCATTACTGATGCTCGCGACGTGGCAGCATTGTCAACGAAGTACTCGATGCCCTCACCGGTCCCAGCTTCTACGATACCTGGGTCCGACAACCGACGCCGTCAAACCTTCCGCTAAACCATGACCGTTACACCAATCCCAAATTCTGGGAACTGAACCGTCACTGTCTCGGTGCCCTCGACGGCACTCATATCCCTGCGCATCCTCATGAATGGGAAGCGGCGGCATATCGGGATTACCACAAGAATCTCACCTTCAACGTGTTGTGCGCTGTCACATATGATGGACGGATCTGCTACTGTTCGGCGGGATGGGAAGGGTCGGCGCACGACCAGAGGGTATTGAATGATGCTCGGGCCAACCGCAACATGAGGATACCGTCCGGCTGGTACTAATTGGCTGACGCGGGTTACGGGCTGGACAACAACGTGTTGACGCCTCACCGAAACACTCGGTACCATCTTCAAGAGCAAGGACACTCTCGGTACGCACTTCATTCCGTTCTTCGCGATGTTCAGCCCCTCTGATACCATTTGCCATCTCCAGCCCAGCAACCATCAAGGAACTGTTTAACCTCCGTCACTCTCAGAATCGAAATGTGATAGAGAGGACTTACGGTCGGCTCAAGAAGAAGTTCAGAGTACGCCCAGACTTGAAACTCTCTTCAACTATCCTTTCTAATGCATGCCATCTGACAGGTCATGAAGACAGGGACCGAGCTGAAGATGGATCGTCAAGTCGACACTATCTACGCGTGTTGCGCTTTGCTCAACTACATGTCCCTGCAAGGCGAGCCGATCGACGACGACCGAAACGAGGAGGTCGATGGAGCGCTACCCCTTCCTGGGAGGACACCTGGTGTGCAGAGGGGGCCAGGTGGTCATGACGCGGATGGCAGAGATGCGGAGGAAGAACAGATGGAGGACGATCTGCCGGTTGAGGATGATTACATGGAGAGTGCAACGATGAAGGAGGAGAGGGATCGCATCGGCAAACGCATGCGGCAGCAGTATAGGAGTTATCAGTCTGCCAGACGGGCGGCAACATAGTATCGCTCGCTCCTTGTTAACCGTCAAACCTTTAGAATCCATGCTGTACCTATCGATAGACTTGTCCATGTCAACGCCTTTGTCCTTGCGCAGCAATTGAAAGGCTGGCTACGGCCTCCTCTGTTTTGCACAACAATCAACTTCATCAAAATCAACGATGACTTCTACTACAACCAATAAAGAGCGAACAGCTATCCTGACAGCAATCACTGACCGTAGCTGTTGTGTCGGAAACGGTGTTGACCCTCTCGCAACATGCTTCGGATCATGGGTGCAATCCTGTGGTCGGGGCAAGCCAAGAAGGACTCGAGGTAGTCGATAGGTCGATCTTTGTCCGAGTTGTAGAAGAGAAGGTACTCCAAGTCCTCGACCATCTTGTCTGGAAGGTTGAGCTCCTTCTGGACTTTGCCGAATTTCGCCCATGCCTTCTGCAGCTTCCAAACGCCCGACGCCTCCAACTTCTCCTGCATCTCCCTGTGTACTTGAATTGCCTGTGTGTTCAGGAGGTCGACCAGCGTATTTCCGACTTGGTTCACGTTGTCCAGGGCATGCTGACGAGGGGTTTGTCGTGGTTGCCGAGATGAAGAGGGTTGGTTCTTGCGAGCGGAGATGGCCTTGACCGAGCTGCCAGATGAAGAGGATCAGATAGGGGTCAACGGTTATAGAAGCCTTTCGAACTTACTCAGTCTCCATGAGGTCGAGCATTCCAGCATTCTTTGCATCAGGGTCGTCCTCGCCATCGGCGTCCTCATCGTCATCGTCGACCTCCGTGGTACTTAGTTCATCCTCGTCTTCGGCTTTCGTAGGTCCCTGCTTCTTCTTCTTTTGTCCGGGAACCCCGGCGTGCGTGCCGACAGCGGTGTAACCTGTCAGGGATGGGGCAAGGGCTTGGAGGCTTATTCGCCACCTCGCAGGGACAGGACAAGGACTAAGATAATATGACTGTGGGTTCGAACCACGTGATCAGTAAAGATGATTATCTAATACTGAAGATGACATATGATCTTGCTCTGCGCAAGATAGGAATACAACTGTGGCAAAGGGCAGAATCCCTTTCCTTATATAGACAGTTTGCCACCGATTTGCCACCAGTTTCCCCAAGGAAAAGTCTTTCCCCAAGGGCACAGGAATTGTCAGGCTCGCGACAGTGCGCTTGTGCTGCTGTGCAGCGCAGCGCATCCTGTTAAGCGCACCAAGGCGGAAATGGCAGAGGAGTGACATAGCTTGACAAAGGCGCGTGCTATAATCAGCACAGGATGCTAAAAGCGCGGCGGAGTGGGCGGAATAGGCGAAGCGGGCGGCTGGCGCCTTCGCGCTTCTCTTTGGCAGCGAGTATAGAACAGAGTTGGCTTTGTAGCGAGTACAGAGTTGGTGGATAGGACTGGAAAGACGGCGGAGGCGATAGCGAGACGGATAATGAAGCTACGGAGTCCGTTGAGGACGGATATTGATCGGACAAGTCCGCTCAAGCTATAGACTTAGGCCAAACAGGGATATTTAGATGCCGTTCATGACAGCCCCAGAAGATTTCGTGGAAGATTGGGTTCAGCGGCCAACGCTGAGTACGGAACTTCATCTTGTCCTTGTTCTTGGGCTATTGGAGAGAGAAGTCAGTGTTACAGTCGACAGCCACAGCCAGAGTGGGTACTCACGTCCTTTGCCAAGTCTTCCCACACGGGCTGAGGCAGGGTCGGAGCCTTGAGGTCTTCGTCCCATCCGGCACCGGATTGCTGCATCAGGTAGTTGATAGGGAGGTACTTTTGTTTCTTCAACTATAGAGGACCACACCAGATCTGTGAGTATACCTTTTTGATACGGTGAGCACATGGTGGACTCACGAATCGAAGACGGTATGCGCAAGAATCAGCGCTCTTTGGCGGGCCTATCAATTGCTTGCGAGAGTTGACGATGTCCGCAGCCCTGTGATAGGTGGCGCTCTTGAATCCCGACTGGGTAGCCGAGTTCTCCCTTCGTGCTCTCACGCAGACGTTGGCGATGACGATGTCCTCTTCGTGGACAAATTGGATTCGTGTCGACTGCCCGTCCTCTTCATCATCGCTGCTGGACTCGTCGTCCTCCAGCTCGTCGACGCTACCTTTTTCCCCACCTGAGGCATCGTCGGCTTTGTCCACCTTCGCCTTCTTGGAGGCTCTCTTTCCCTTCCCTTTGGCCTTCGCTTTCGCCTTTCCTTTCCCCTTTACTACACCTTTCTTGTGGTTGTTCTTTCCGCTTGCGGCTCGCTTGCGCTTGGTAGCTTTGGTCTTGGAAGAGCCAACATCGGCGGAGACCTTCTCGATGGTCTTCAAGGGCTCCTCGGCCTCTGGAGTGATTGATAGAGTCCTGACTGAGGCCTTGGGCGCCTTAGACGCATCGATGTCGTAGCGAGGAGGAACTCGGGCACCACCGGGGCCGTACGAGTAGGACGGATCCTCTTCTTGCATGATGGGGGAGTAGGCGGTGGCGTCATCGAAGGCGGAATCGTTCTGGTACTTGAAGAAGGTACCGGCGGTGGAGAAGGATTGTGTGGGCGAGTGATAGAAAGGCTATAGGGGAAGACAGGATCGGTGAGCGGGGTTTAGAGAGCGCATAGACGTGAACATACGGTGATGGGAGTGGAGCCTCGGTTGGAGCTGGACTCGATGCCCGTGCTTCCGGTGAAGTAACCCGGGGTCCTGTCGCTTGTCCAGCCTAGGCCGGGAGGAGGGGCGATTGAGGGGGTCGAATTCAAAGAGAAGGAGGCCAGAGAATGAGAAGGTCGAGAAGAGAAGACGTCGGACTGGGGTCGAGCAGGTTGAGGGTGCATGATTCCATTGGCGGCCGGGGTAATCATGGCGGTTTGAGGAATGGGGATGGGCTGGAGCACTCGGCGGGTGAAGTCCCTCGAGGGCGAGTTTGCCGGAGAGCTGAGAGCTCGCGAGGCATAAGGCCTAGGAGGGGTCTTGACGACATCCGAGTAGGAAGGGTTGGTGGTGGAAGACATCTTGGGTTTGCGGTGGTGTATGTTCTCGGAGTGCTGCAGAGTCGCTGAGGAATGAGGATGGAGAGAGATCTGAGGAGGGAAAGGGGACGTACCTTCTGCCTAATATACCTTCTCGTCGCGTCGTTCTCGAGTTCAAACCGCGGCGACGTTGTTGGCAACAACCATCTCGCCTTCCCCTGTCACATTCCTCGCGCTCCCTCCTCTCCTTTCCGTTACCAGGCAGAACACGGTGAGCTGGAAGAATCACGTCAACAAACACGTCAAGCCTCGACATCACTCGCAGCTTACGTCAACCCGCTTCCCCACCTGTCCGCAGGCCACATCGCCGTCGAGGACGTGTCCAGGGTCCTTCCCAATGTGCCGTCGCTGTCTTGCTGTTGACGCGTTCTTGTTGATAGACCCTGGATAACAGATGATAAGCTCCGGATATAAGCACTTTAACCCGGTGAGGGAGGAGCGTACATGGGCGTCTTTGTGAAGGAGATACAAAGGAGATGTCAAGGAACACCAACGTCTATTCCCTGCTGGTATATGCCCTCCGGTCTCGGCCGGTCCGAGGGCTTGAAACGATCGAGCAGCATTCTCGTCCGATTTCACCTGTCGCGAGGGGTGAAAAGGTTTTTGGAAATTTGAGGCCAAACAAGCCATTCCCCTCCCTTTCTCCGTGTTTTGGTAAACAGGTGAAATTCATCCTTTCGCGAATCGGCAAGTAAAAAAGTGGCACTTTCCCTAAAACTTTTACGAAACGAGAGCGATAGTGAAATTGCTAAACAGGCCCTGATATTATTGCCAATAGCGAACTAGATAATATCACGCGAATCGGATGTTATCTCGCAAACTGGATATTATCTCTCGAATCCGATATTATCTCGCAAACTGGACAATATCGCAGAAAACTCGATATCATCTCGAATACTATCACGAATAGAATCTCGTAGGATATCCCCCCAGCCCAGACAGACACATATATATAGAGGCTCATTGCCCTCACTTGTAATAGCCCACGACCTTTTTATTTCACCCTTTGATACCGCTTCAATCCCGAAGCTACCTTGACTGCAAGCATCCTTCGCTTTCGCTCAGGTATTTGACGTCGATCCACCTGAGACCACAAGTAATACCAACGTGTGCTAAGATCCCTCATACAACGGTCGTGCTATCATACCTCCCAGTAAGATAGACCACGCACCCGCGACAAGATAGACCTCTCACCCGCGACACTAACTGTCACATATCTCTCTAAACCCTTACATATAACATATGGTACTTACTTTGGGCAAAGACCTGTCGAATTCTCAAACTATTGATGTCGGATTATCCTCTACGCGGAGGCAAGGCCTGTGTTGCCAAATCTACAAGGCAACGAAAAGCGATCACATCAGGGGTACCCCGAGAGATCCTCTTTCCCTTATCTTCTTCCAATAAACCCCCCGCAGTTCAAGGATGCGATTGTAGCATGCACCCAGACAACAGTACATTAGCATGCGCATGAACGACGGTACGAACAGGTTTTTGCGATGGTAGAATCGCCATGTGATCCTTGTCAAGAAAAGGTCTTCGGTACTTCATGAATTATCTTTTATTCGCCTCGACCATCGGGAAATTCATTCAACATATACTGTCGTTCATGGGGAAAACTTAGTCGGCGTGAAGTTATTCCGGAAACCTTCTCTGCTCAATCTATGCTTAGATGATTTGCAAACTCTGACTGAGATCGCATTTCATATGACGTTCGGGCTTCAATCGTCCAAGATACATTTCCGTTTCTCGTATAAGACTTCGCAGGAAGATTTCTGTGTCGTACATCCATCCAGTCGCACCACCGATGCGCTTGTCTACTCTTCAGCTCGTCCCTCGAACATCACTACATACCGGATGCCAGTGACAGGGTTGCGCGAGACTCGACGAAGTCGTCACCGTTCTCGTTTTCCTCCCCTTCGAACAGAAGACCGATCAATCCGTCTACTGGTCCGAGATCTCCTGAACAGTCGATCCTCTCCCGATAGCCGAAGGTGACTTGATGATGAACTGGAATGTTTCGATTGTGTCTGAGTAAAGGTTGAAGGATGGGAAGTTGTCCCATCACTCTGGCTTCGATGGTGATGTCGTTGAACTCTGGACGGATCATCGTATTGGATTCGGCAACGGAGAGGGCTGCCTCACCCAACTCTGCCGATCGGTATCGCGCATCCCTCAGCCCCCATACTAGAGACTGTACCCCCAATTCCCAGAGGCGCTGGAATGCCTCTACCGGCAGATAGTGATTGTTGACGAAGATGGAGAGCGCAAGGGAGCGAACAAGTTTGACACACTACAAAAGGGAACGCTCAGTAGAAGATCAAGAATTATGCGACGACACGCTCACCATTGCCATGACCCAAGGAAGAAACCTTCTTTCACCATGTAACCCCAACCTTCTTCCGGCCAGAAAGCACTCATCCAGGACAAGAGGTAGACATACACAATCAAAGAACCCCATGAAGTCCTTCCTTCTGTCAGCGTCGAGATCGGGCACAGCCGTGCTTGATAAATCGAGCAGGTAGATCTCGAGGTCTTTGGCGATGATGGATGACCACAGGCGGGATGTCTCATGTTGAAGCGACGGATCAAGTTCAGGAACGACTCTACTGGGCTGTCGGATAGCGATAGAAGCGATGGTTCCCTGGACATATCCATGCCTTGACTTTACGCTCGGAAGGTGAAAAGAGGGATGCGGTCATCTCGAATCGAGGAAGCAGTGTTTGGCGCCTTGGGAAGACATGAGACACATCAGGATCGTGTTCAAGCGCACAGCGCGTGATACCACGATATGACACGGGATCCTTCGAAACTTGCCCGCTGATACCGAGATCTTGACCTCCTTGAAAACGATCATGCGCAATTGTGATAGACTCCTGAGAAGACCATCAATGGCCAGCATAGATGGGTGGAAAGATGGTTCGTCCTCGACGACCAGCAATCTACGCAAGGAAAGCGAACTGTCGACACCGTAAACGATATGAAAGTAAGTCGGCACTTGCCTGACAAGTTTCCACGAGCTGCTGTCTTGATCACTCTGCGACAACACTGCTTCCTCTCAGTCCTCCTCAAACTTGCCAATTCTGGTCGCATAAAGTGAGGACCTAGTCTCCTCGTGGACAGGCCTGGAAGCAACATTGAGCGCTGCTAATGTTCCGAGGCTGTTGCCGCCGGCGAGAAGCTATGCAACAATGACTAGGATTTCTGCCGTTAACCGCATTTTGAAGGGCCGAAAGAGAGGAACAGTCGCGGTAACCAGTACCAGTGATTCTTAGATGGCCCCAGGCCTGGTGGAGGAGTTGTTTCTATAGGTGATAGGAGGAATCAACAATCTGGGTCAACCGTGTCATGAACGGCACTAGTTCCTGAGCCTAGTCTATAGTCTGATAGACTTACTATCTCTATCTCCGTCGCCGTCTGACTCTCTCCTGTATTCGCCTCCTATCGCCTTTGCTACGATCTCAGCTTCATCTGCCAACTCTGAATCTACGTCCCTGACTGGCTACTGCTCACCACCCACTCCTGACTGCCAGCTGATAAGTGACTTGCGACTGAGTCCCTCACTACTGGGTGACTTGCGAGTAAGTCACTCACTGCTGGACGACTCCCTGGTCACTGCTAGACGGCAGGAGACTTGCTTCCGCGGAGTGCCCTCTAGAGGCCTCTCACTAGTATTTGCCACCATTTGCCACCCAGTCTGACGTCTATATAAGGCAAGGGTTTTGGCCCTCGCCACAGTTGTATTTCCGTCTTGCTGAGAGCAAGATCACATATGTCCTAGATCAATAAGTGCCTTCATGCCCCTTGGTCTCTGTGGTTCGATCCCACATCATAGTTCTTAGTTCCTTGCTCTGTTTTAGAGGTTTGGTGTCGGCGCCAAGGCCCTTGCCCATCTCTGACAAACAGAGCCATTTGGTCGTTGCGATGCTTTCGACTTACGATCGTGTTCGTACGCACTTCAAGTGCGATTCCGAAGAGTCGGTGTACTCTCGAGGATATGGTGTGAGAAGCTTACAAGAATATGGAATGCGTATCGGTAAGACTGCACGAAGGATAAAGTGTGGATTGTGCAATGAGCTCCTTCTTCAAGTGGCAAACAAAGACAACGAGCCTGCGTTATACACGTCACCTGTTGTAAAACTTTGGATGACTCGATTTCCGGTTGTGTCCGTCCGATAGGAGTACTTCACGGTCTGCTCGTCGGAATCCTTATCCCACAGCCACTTCTCACCATCGCTCAGTAGTCATACTCGTACATCTCTCACCACCATGGCGACTACGACGCCAAAGCTTGCATCACTCACAATCCTAACGCCTCAGGTCGACATGTCACCCAAATTACCAGTGCAAATACTGGTTACCATCGCAGAGTTTCTCCTTGGAGATTTCTGTTCGGGGACCGTCGCCAACCTCAATGTTACTTGCCGCTTCGTTCATCAAGAAACGGCCTCGGCGCTCTATCACGCGGTATTTCTCCCATGCAACTGGGCAACTTGGTACAAGATCAATGGCGTTCTCCAGAGGCCTACCCCGCCGTTGAAGCCCTATCCTGAATACGTCAAGTGAGTAAAACGATCAGGTCCCCAAGATCGTAGCCTCGTACTCTATGCTGATAGCCTCTCCTGTTGCGCATCACCAGGAAAGTCGTCGTCGTGGACGTTCCGGAGCCCATTCTATGGTGAGGCTTCAAGCGGCCAACGGACTTACCGGCACATTTGCTGGGAGGTGGAAGGAAGACAGCGCTGGGACACGCAGCAAGGGTTCAAGCCGGGGAAGCTGAAGTATGGGATGCGCGGGTTTGTACAATGGCTGCGTCATAGTTTTCCTGTATACTCGCAAGTCGGAATGAGGATGGACTCCTCAGCTGAAGCTGTCAACATTGAGGAACCGTTGCTCCCAATGCATCCGAGCCTTCCTCTAACGTCAGCATCACCGCGGACCCTATTGCTCTTGTTGAAGAGCGACGCAAGAATCTACGCTACGGCCACAGATGACTCATCCAGAAGCAATCCCAGACCAGCCGATGAAGTCTCGAAGCTATAACGTTCTGATCAACGGCTGACAGGCAGTTTTCCTCGACATAGCATGGAAACGGACTGCAACCTCCTTTATACAACGCATCGATCTGTCCGCTTGTTTTTCAGGACAGGAATGCTGTCCAACGGTCACCCGCTGTCCGAAACAGATACCTCTCAAGTTCATACACTGCCACTTCATCCGCAAAGTCTGCCCGAACCGAGACAGCAATTGGTCGCCAGGATAGACTCAGCCAAAGGTCAGTCGGCACGATGAAGTCCAACGCGAGGCATAAGACGATGGTCGGGTGCGGTCGGATCCGTGCTTACCGATGTCGATCCCTACGGACAGGCCGTCCGCGAGTTCCCAATACGTTTCATCCGTGCATCCTTTAATACATGCTCTCCGCGACTTTTCCTATCCTCATCTCTGTCCGGCATGATTCCCATAGCAAGAGCAACGACTCGTCATACGTTTCTTGCAACCTTCCCCGATCCGGGATTTTTGTCCGGCTTCATGGACCTGGATTATGCTGATATAGCAATTCGCGGGACGACCGAGATTGTTGGATAGGATGTGAGCTGGAGTTGGTGCCCGCGTCCGAAGTTTTGGTGTTCAGCGAAAGTAGTGTATCGAACGGTACGGATCGGAATGCGGAGTATGTGGTGTGATATTCAGCACGTTGGGATGAAGCACTATACGTGACTGAGGGGACAGGAGGGACGCGTAAGCCAAGGTGCAAGAAGCAAAGGACAGCCTTCAAGACGCACGAATTGTTCTCCGGTTGGCGGCGATACTGCACTAACGACGGTCGGCGGGTTGAGGTCTTCAAGTACATGGACGTGGGACTGAGGAGATCGTTGAATGAGAGGCCAGATCCGCGAAGCAACCCAATGGTAATGTACGTACCTCGTCGTACGAGAGTTCCATCTTGAAGCTTCCCGTTCCCCGTTCGAAGCTCTGCTCACTTGCATCAATGCATTCCTCCTCCCTTAGAGGTCAGGGCGTACTAATTGGTCTCTTAAGGTATGAGGAGACCGCGTGAACGTAGTCCTGTCATCTTTGTCGGGTTCCCCAAGAAAGGAGACCACCGAAGTAAGAAGGCCGTCAGGAATCTACCCCTTTCAATCCCGTAGCTGGCCTAGTACTCACTTTGAGACATACATGCTTCAGGTCGACAAACCAAAAGTCCCCGGGCAAGATTGACAACTAAAGTCTGAGCAGAGGACCGTCAGGAATGGCGAAATAGTGGGCGAAGAGACATCCGTACCTCCGATGTCTTGTAGACATTGTTGCTGAGCAAGAAGGTCCGATGGAGCGTCCACGAGATGTACTAAGCGCGAAGCTGTTCAGTAGTGGGTGTTTGCTGGTCGAGTGGAGGAAAACAGTGAAGCCTTTCAGACAGACGGAGGGGTATAGCAGCAAGAGAAAAGGTATACTCGCTCGATAACACAGGCGTCGAATACGCTTGATGACCTAAGCAGCGGAAGCAACCACTGAGCCAGGACTTCGAGTTCGAATCGCCCTTATGCTGCATTCTCGACATATCCGTCCCCTTCCACTCAGCTCGACATTGACTAGACCCACGATTCCCTTCCGAAGGCTTCTTTTCCGTCGAAACATGGCCCGAAGCTCACCTTCTGCACGATACCACGCACGCCATCGACGAAACCGAAATTCTCGCAAACGACATCTCACTCCCGTTCGACTTCATGCCCGCGATGTTTCCGAATGATATGCATGTAGTTAACGCAACCACCTAGTCTGCAGGCTGCCGAAGTGGCCAAGGACACGCGGATACGACGTCAAGGTGGCCCTGTACGGGTACGAATGGCGAAGAGGCGTCGTAAAATGTTCCGAAGGAAAACACGCACCAACGCCATGATCCAAGGGAGAACTGTTCCGCCAAGATGTAAACTTAACCCTGTTCCGGCCAGAAAGCATTCATCCAGGACAAGAGGTAGACACTCAGGATCGAAAAACTCTATGACGTACTTCCTCTGTCCAGGTCGATTCTCCCGCTTTTCAGTCCGCCGGTCGCTCAAGCAAAGCTTTGAAATGCGAACGGGCTACTGGCCTTGGGTGCATAGTATCAAGACTGTAATATTGGGTGTTGTCTTTGATATACGCGGGACGTCCTTTTATCTGGACATGGTCCTCTATAGGCGAGGCGCACCGAGGAATACGCTTGCAAGTATCTAAGGTTGAATACTGTTAGGCGCTCAGCATCGGAGACCGATAGGCTCTTTCCGAACCATCGACTTGTGCAATCCCACCGATCTGCAAGCGCAGTTCTGGCTGCTTTCTGGCCGGACTTGAACTTATCTGGCCTGTGCGGCCTGCGGCAGACGACTGGTGATTCTTCGACGTCAAGACAAACTTGCAAGGGGTACTTGAAGAGATCGGCTAAGCCCTTGTCTTCTTCAAGTGTTGTATCTGGCGGAAGAATTCTTTTCAAAAGGGCGGATGCGTAATGTGTTTGCGGAATGTCTGCTTCGTCCTCGTTGGCCTGGGAGACGGCAAAGTCCTGCTCTGTGTAATCAATCCAAAAGGTGACATTTTTGCCGTCGACCTCGAACGTGGTCTTCATCTTCAACACATGACCCAGTCCCCCCATGTCCGTCCGAACGGAGTCCCGGCCTGCTGATCGAAAGCGGCTTCGGCTATTTTCAAAGTACCTTGATTGTCAGTCCCGGCCGCTTGACGCCACGGAAGATGATCCCCGAGATAAGCAAATCGAAGCTGTGGGAACGATCCGACGGTGACTGTGCATGGGCTGTCTTGGCTGAGTTGAATGGCTTGACGATAGCGTGAGCTGCTCGTGAGATTCGCTGTTTTTGGACGCGACGACTGCCTTAACTACATCTGACGTGGGTCGCTCGGCTGATGTGGCAATTTTGACCCCTCGCCGGAGATGCGTCATCACTCACACGGGTGTTCCTAGAATCACTCATTGCGTCGGCATCACCGGCCCCTTGATCCGAACACGGCTCAGCCGCTGCCTTGTCCTCGGAGCATGGCATCGTCGACCCATCCGACGTCTGGGCGGTGTGGAAGGGAAGATGGAGCCGGACAGTTAGAAGGTCACTGCGATCTAGTATAGACATCAGCATATCTCACACATCACCACTATTCAAATCCTCACCGTCCGAGAACACTCGTTTACTCGTTACTCGTATACTCGCCCTTGAACAAATTCTCGTTTATTCGTATACCCGGATACTCGTATACTCGCCCATGGAGAAATACTCGTTTACTCCTTGCTCGCATACTCCCCCTTGTCAATTGCTCGTTTATTTGTTACTCGTATACTTCCCCTCGGTGATTACCTGTTTACTGGTATACTCATTTGCGCTTTCCTACTATAGTCCTATCTGCCAGCAGATGACTATATATAGCGGGGCATTTTGCCTTTCTGATAGCACATCTCTTATACATGACCCTTTATTGTATCAAACTCTCTCGCCACTGCTCAACAACTTCAAGGATCACCAGTCATGATAGGGATCAGCTACCCTTGCCATTACTCATCTCGATCTTTTAGTAAAGCCCATCTTATTCCAAATCGAAACCAACCTTCGGTATAGCGAGGCATTCTAACTGTCTGATATATCCCTAAACCTTTACAACTAAACCGAAGGATTGAGAGCCTGCGTTTCTAAAGTGTCCGTGGCGCTGCCTTGCACAGGTGACATAGTATCAGAAGGACATAAGGCAAAGCGCTATCTTAAAGCCTGTAATGAGTGCTCCGTCTCGAAAGGGATATGGTGCAGATCGTAGTGGTCGGTAATCTATCACGTCAGATCAAATTTCAAGATTAATAGCGAACAAGGTAGAAGTGAAACAGTCGGCGATGCCGCACTAAGATTTCTTGTCAGACTTGATTGAATACTGGTTGCGATTAGTTACGGTAACCGTGAACTATCTCAGCCACTAATCATAATATCTTCACATCGAGACGACAGATGCACCCAACGAGCTGAAGAATTTCGTCGACAGTCGCTACATCTGTGCACAGCAAGCAGCATGGCGACTGCTGCATTATAACATGCATGACATCTTTCCCCCAGTTGTTCGCTTGGTATTCCACTTGGAAGGACTGCAGTACAGGAAGCGCCTTTTGCTACATTCAAGGAAGCATGCATCGCGAGGGGACTTCTTTCCGACAGTGCAGAATGGCATGCTACACCTTTGGAGGCCGCGACATTTCAGACTGGGTACCAGCTCAGACAGCTGTTTGCGACGATTGTCTGCTACAACGATGAGGTCGATGCAAGTATGCTATTCGACACGCATTTTGTTTCCCTGTCAGATGATTGTGCAAGGGCTTTGCTTCGTATCAGACCGGATCAACAGCCAAGCGCTGAAGACATAGCGGATTACTGTTTGCTCGAGTTGGACAAGGCTAGCAAACGTGTGGACAACCGCAAATCTCTTGGGGAGCTGGGCTTGCGAGTTCCTGACGATGCAGCAGCAGCCCGTCTGCAGCCAGGAAACGATCTGATAGCCGAGGAACGGAATTATCCCATGGCAGAAGTTCAGCAGACAGTGGCTACAGCGGATAATTCCCTCACCCCTTCCCAGCGCGCGGCGACTGCTGCGGTACTAGATGCGGTGGAAAATGAATCCAAGGTTTTCTTCCTGCAGGGTCCTGGAGGTACAGGAAAAACCTTTGTGGAAAATTACCTCTTGGCCAAGGTTCGCGCGAGTGGCAAGATTGCTCTGGCTGTGGCTTCCTCTGGGATAGCAGCTCTTCTTCTTCAGGGTGGTAGAACCGCTCACAGTCGTTTCAAGATCCCTATCAACATTGCTGCAAATACCTGTCTGAACATCTCCAAGCAGAGTGCTCTCGCAGAATTGCTACGAAATACGGATCTCATTATTTGGGATGAAGCACCCATGCAGCACCGACATTGCGCTGAAGCAGTTTCCAGATGCATGCAAGATTTCCGCGATGATGACAGAGAGTTTGGTGGTGTCACAGTTGTTTTTGCAGGTGATTGGGCTCAAACGCTGCCCGTTGTGCACAGAGGAAGGGAGCCTGACATCGCAAATGCCTGTCTGAACGCTTCACCGATGTGGCGGCAAGTAACACGGCTGGAGCTCAAGGATAACATGCGGCTTCGCAGACCAGGTTTGACAGAGCAGCGGACAGAAGAGATCCGTGTTTTTGCAGATTGGCTCCAAACAGTTGGGAAGGGCGAAGGCAGGGACGACAAGGGCAAAATCAAGATCTCAGAATACATTCGTTTGATCTCTCCCGAAGAAGGCGTCCGAGCCCTTACAGCCCACACGTATGCTGATGTCTAGTCTAGAGAGATCGATCTCAACGACGATGGACTGCTGGAATGGTTTCGTAAAAGAGCCATGTTGGCTGGAAAAAACACTGATGTCAACGCTGTGAACAGAGACATGCTGGACGCCATGCCAGGTGTTGCTAGATCTTACAAGAGCGCTGACTGCATTCCTCACCGCGCAGAGAGCGACTTCACCAGGCGAGACGACGTGGGTATAGAATATCTCAACAATCTCGAGTTCCCCGGGATCCCCCTACATGACACTCAGCTCAAGGTAAGCTGCCCCGTAATGCTGATTCGCAACCTAGGTCCTACGAACGGACTGTGCAACGACACACGAATGTTGATCACAAAGATGGGAAATCGTGTATTGGAGGCAAAGATTATTACAGGTGACCACCGCGGACGTATCGTACTGATTCCCAGAATCGCCCTTGACTGCGACGACAAAGAACTCCCCTTCACCCTGCGTCGCCTGCAATTCCCCATCAAGTTGGCCTTCGCTCTGATGATTAACAAAAGCCAAGGTCAGTCACTCGAGTCGGTGGGTATTGATCTCACCGCAGATGTCTTCGGGCATGGTCAACTGTACGTCGCTCTTTCCCGGGCAACCAATTTATCCAATATTGCAATCCTCCTCCCTCCTCGTAAATTCCGACGAAGACATACCTGTAATGTAGTATTTCAGTCTGTCCTGCAGAGGAACTGATGGCCTTAGGGCCTTGAACAAAGTGGTTGAGGCGTTCGCACACGCATAGTACCCCTCACCTATGTGAAGAACGCCTCAACCTACACCCCTACCTTCCCCCTTCTCTCTTGGATCTCTCTTGGATGATGCTCAAAGTTGTAAGACGAAATGACGTTTTGATGATATTGCATACGATACGTGTTACGGAATACAACCATTGTCTGTGAAATGACGCGTCAGCATCGCCTCTAACAACAGCAACCATATCGCAACTCACCTTTTAAATCAGGGGGGACCAGACAATTTTTTGGCATAGGGTCCCCCCTATTCTGTCGGATTGCCACGACCAGTACCACAACCACCTTCTCTCCCCCTCCCCCTCCCCCACTCTTCCGTCTCCCCTCCCTCTCCCTCAACCCTCCCCGTCCACAACAGCCACCCCAAAATGTACTCACCGGGCAGGGACGACAGACACGAGATTCAAGACAAATGAGATGGATGCTGACCGGGCTCATTTGCAGCCCTGTTGTAGGCGAAGTCGAAGGGGGAGGAAAGGAATGCGAGGAGTGGAGAGGATAGCAGAATTGGGAGGTTTGAGCAACAATGAAGACATGTTCAACAGCTACAGAAGGAACAACAGCCCAGCGATGCCAGCTCAGCGATGCCACGATCGCGCTTCCCAAACGCGCGCTTATATTTGAGCAATATTCCCCCATTCAGGGCCTATACTCCCACCCACGCGTTCCATTTCTCAGGAAATGGGTGAAATTGCTCGTAGATTCTGAAGTTCTGTGTATGATGGTATTCTCCTCATCAGCAACATCCGTTTGCTCAACCTCAGACGAGGGATAGGGGGAACGTACACAAGGGGTAAGGGAGGTCGCGCCTCCCTTGTATGCAACACCTGTATCTATCCCAGGTGACGGGGGCAACCCGATTTTTCCGTAAAGTCCGGCAGCGTTGTTCATCTTCATGGTGGAACCCGTTACAGGCGCTACATCACCCCGCCGCCTCCTATCTCCGTCCTCTTCACTTCCTTCCTCAACCAATTCAACCTTTCCCTTGACCTTTCCTTTCCTCGGTCACCCCAGCTTCCCTTCTGCTGCGCCCCAGAAGTACCGTGTTGACCGTTCGCGGCTTCCCTATCCCGCTTCCACTTTTCCGCACTGAACCTGGGATGGTCACAGTTGGCGATCTGGTGATTCATACTTTGCAGAAGTGACATCCGGTGTAAGTGCTGACGTTGGAACGGATGCGCATATAACTGGTCGATCCGGACGCGGGGGTATCGTTCCGACTTCGCTCAGTCATCGCAAGGACTTGTTCCATCCGATCCGCAAGTCGCGACATCGTCAGGAGGGCATGCATGCTGTCGTCGCTCTTCTTGCTGGTGGTGACGTTTCCGATGTCGACGCCATCCTCCAGCTCCATCTGGACGTAGTTGGTGAAGTAGTCGAGTGTGACGTCCGTCGGGGAATCACGGAGTTTGTGCTTCAATTGCTTGTATGCGTCGCGCAGCGGGTGTTCCTCCGGGTATTCGGCCATCACCATCATCATCCGCAGACACAACTCCTTGTCCGACTTTCCACCCCAACAGCCTTCAACTTGTCGCGCAGGAGTGTCATCGAGGCGATATATTCGAGGAAAGAGTCCCCTTTTGGTTTTTCGGTGACCCATCGTGTTTCCAGTTTGATAGCGTCACGTTGGGTTGCTCCCGAGTAGGTGTCGTGCATGATCTTGAGCGCGGCCTCGGGGGTCTTGGCGTCCTTGATCATCCGTCGTAACGGACCAAGAGACTCGCTGACGACGGCCAACGCCTTTTCCGAAGCATCCTCCCACTCCTCGATCTTCTCCTCATCCCCCAGTGGCTTCTTCTTCTGGACCCCCAGCTCTCCCTCCTTCAACGGGATAGACCATCGCTTCAACTGAGGGAAGCGCAAAACGGCGAACAGCGAGTCCTTCCATTCCGTATAGTTTGCTTTGGTGAGGTCGAACACGACACCGCCGTAGATGCGGTTCGTGGCGGTATCGCTCATTACGAGACGATCGCGCGAGGTGGACGACTTGGTGGAGGGAAGGGGTATGTTTGACGGTAACGATAACGGTGTAGCTGCACCTCCGGGTGACGCAGCTGATAGTGAACGATCGATTTCGGATATGTCGAATTCCTCTCGTGGGTGATTCTCGATTACACGCTCGATAGCAGCCAGCTGGCTTTGGAGACGTGTTTGTATCTGGTTCCGGGTTAAGCGGGGTGCGCTCCCCTGGTCGTTTGACGATAACGGCATGGTGGTAGGTATAACGATAGGCAGACTCTCAGTAGATAGAGTCTGGGCCCATAACCTATTAGAGTTCAAGCGTTGACGATTAGGTTGCTTGAACCACAATAGTGGTGATACTACGCATATCCTCCTGCCTTGCAGGTTTTCACCTTCCCTGGTCCTCGTCTCCCCTCCACGCAGCGCTTCACGTGCTTCTATATACTCCCGCTCAATTACACGTCACGACCTCATGTCACGACAACATCTCCAGGGCGGGTGAACGCTCGAGTACAAGCGCACACAAGCACATATACCAGACATGCCGGCTGCGATGATACTTCTTTTGGTGTGAGGGGTCTTGCGCGAAGAGATACAGACTTGCACGATGCGTCAGATATTTCACGATACCCAAAAGAATCGGCGACGTACTCTGTCGAATGCAGGCTACAATTCTCGCAACGCCCTTGATAGACTAACGCCATTTCCGAAACCGTCATCACAAGGCTCTAGAGACAGATGAGTTGGAGACTGGTCTTTTCGGAAGACGCAGAGCTATATTGTCGCGGGAAGGGAAGACTCAATTATTTAGACGAAACAAAGACGGTAAACAGGGGCTAGAGGTTTCTCGGCGACAGTTTCTCCAAGGCAACTGTCCCTTCTTTGTATTTGACGGCGGTATTCCCCGACTATAACGGCATGCCGCAGCTTCCACAATCATTGATCTACTTGTGTTTACTGCTCGGACTGCTGAATGCGAAACGAGTAGGAGGTTCTTCATTGCACTTTATTGCTATCACTCGTGGCTTGCATCTGAATCATCAGACGTGAGCTTTTCCCTGCCATTAGTTTTTCATCCACTTCGGTGTTGCAACAAGTCGAAAGTGATCGGATCGAAGGACACGATGTTATCCGAGCCTCGGTCAACGAAGACGCCTTCAACATGCTGCCCGACGGTTACGACGGCAGCATTTGCGTGCGCGAGTTGAAGCGGTCGCAATTCATCCTTCAATAGATCCAGCAATGCAGCGTCCGGGCCGAGAACGTCTGGCGAAATCCGAACACGAAAGGCGATAGTTGCGGGTCTTGGATTGGCCCTGACTGCGCGAACGAACTGGAAAAAAGAAAGTCAGGCGCGAGGACTTTTGGCTTGACAAGGCTCAGTGAACTTACGCATGCGATGGCTGTCGTGAATGCTACCTTTCCCGTCGAACGAATTTTGATCGACGTAACGGACGTGATCGCTACCTCACGCGATGATGCGAGCGTCTCTGCAGCTTCCGGGTCGATAATCCTGAGAGCGTTACCAAGCAATATGATAGCGATAGCGGATGTGAGAATTGAGACGAGGTGATGGTCAACCGAGGCGTGCGAGACACGCGCCCAGTCGAGTCGTGCATGACGCAGTTGCTCGGCTGGCCGAGAGAGTTGGGCAGTTCGGGGCGGTTCATTCGGAATCTGTTGCGTCGGAACATTGCACGGAAGGTGTATATGCATGATGCTATTGGTAAGATGGTTGAGGGACCACGAGATGTTTTCGACGAATTCTAGATCCAAAAGAGTCGATGACCCGATGGACAGGTGCAATGCCTCCGTCACAGTCGCATTCGTGGGCTCTACGAACAATACTGCAAGTCCGCGAGATCCTGCTTCACTAAGGGCGAGTGATAGAATGGCCTCGGCGATTCGCTTCATGTCTTTCAACTTCGGTCGAGAATCGTCGGCAAAATCAAAATCCGCACACAGCTACGCAGTTATGGTTAGCACGATGTTCACCGTCGACTATCATCTGTGTACTCACCCAGCCCATCTGATTGCGTAAGACACCATCATCTCTTTCCACCCGGGATCGCCTTGCCGTCCGACTAGAGAGTCGACGGTGATGTCCATGTTCTCCTAGATGCACGGCGCGAACTCTTGGGAAGGCCCTCGGCTACTGGAGGCCGGAGCGCGATTGGCATCGTACTCTTCCCAATCATAGAGATATTGGAAGATAGTTGAGAATGCTTGAAGGGGTAGATGCGGTAAGAGGGTCCGCGTGGAATACACGAGGGGGATGAAGAACTGCCGCATTGAAGGAAGGGTGAGTACACTGAAGCAGAGCAGCAATATGATTGCCGAAGAAGAAAATTTGATAGGCCCGGTCAAATAAAAGGCTGTAGGATCAAATCACGAACCTACTGGATGTCGTGAGCGACCTAGTTAGTACCTTATCTATTCTTGATCGAAGGTGAATTCTCGTAACAGTTGACTGTCTACTCAATTCCATCAATACACCTCTTATATACTACAACACTAAGCGTGGTTCGCCTGTACCCGCGTACTTGTATGCTGTTCCATATGCGCATACTCAGCTAATTCAGCTGTCGCATCTGCGTCGCATCTCCAATTATTGTTAGGCCATGCGCGATTTACCTGAAACAGAGTCCATTTGGCCGTTGTCTCTGACACGGACGGGTGTGGTGTTTACCTCAGAGTTAATGCTTGGAGCTGACACGGACTTCAGAGACGGGACAGGATGATGACCAAGGCTGAAAGACGAAGGTGAGCTTGAACCACTTGGCTATAATTCAACCGCACGTGATTTATAGCTTTGACATACGAATTAGCTCTCAAGAGCAAAACGAAAAACAAGAGGGCAATCGAGTCTGGAGGCTCGCTATATATATCTAACAGGCTAACCAGAGTTGGCAGAAACAATACTCGTACGAGTATTTCGATTGCAGATATTTTGATTGACACGTGACACTAATCACGCGCGTGATCAAATCTCTGATCGGTATCAACGGAACTGACGGCGGATATCACGGCGAGCCGTGTAAACCGAAGGAGCTTGATCAGCTGATGAGCCAACTCTAGCTGATACCTAGAAGTCAGGTGATGCTTGCTAGGACCTGAGTCATTCATGACAAAATATGCCATGCTACATCGCAGTCGGCCGTGTCATTGCAGTGAGCGAGTCCTCATACTGCACAGGCGCTAGGCTATAGGTAGTGAACGGTTGGGCTACGTTCTGCAATGGACCAGTGTGATGTCAAATGACGTGATGCAAGAAGGCGTGACCGTCTAACAGCCGTGGAGCAAGGTTGCTGTGCGGAGATGTGCTCGTGTACTCACAATCGGGATCTAAGGGCAGGGAAGAGCAACTCTGAGCTAGGGAGGTGATGTGTGTTGATGGGTTGTTGTACCAGTGATAACTGGCAATTAGTCGCAAAGTTGGTGCCGTTCATGACACTCGCTATATATAAATATATCATATATAGTTTTGAGATGCTAGACATTAGTGGTAGCAAGGGTAGCCAATCCTTACTACGACAGATAATTTTGGAAGGTATTCAGCAAAAAAGCTGATACGAGAAGGGGTGAATCAAACGAGAAGGGATGAATCACAGATATGAGCTGTCACAAAGGGCAGAAAGCCCGCCATATAGTCGTCTAGTAGCCGGTAGCCAACCATCAGGAATGAGTAAACGAGTTGGCTCCCTATGGGCGAGTACTGTGAGTGTACGAATGTGCGAGCACACGAGTAGGAAAAGTAAACGGTTATTTACCAAGGATCAATATACGAGTAACGCCTAACCAGCATATGATAAGGTGATACGAGAATACGGTAAGCAAAGGGTTTCCAGGAGGGGCGAGTAAACGAGTATCGGGTAAACGATTAAACGATTATTTGCCAAGGGGAAATATGCGAGTAACGAGTAAACGAGTGTTTTCGGCCGAGCGATGTGGACGACGAGTCATGAGAAATAGTGGTGTTTTGTAAACATTCGCTGGCTTCTATCAAAGTAATGGTGGGGACAGACGTAGAAGCGAAGTGATGCTTGGCGAGTGAAAATCGTCCATGGATGACCGCCCATTACCAATATCTGTATGAAACCGTGTCCGAGGCTCGCACGGATTTATCGGACGTCAGCGGTGACAGTCGAGCTGTAGGTCTTGAACTTGATGAGCGGATCGGAGGAGGCAAGGGGACTGTTCTGCTCGTATTGACAGATGTGTTGCGCATGATATTGGATCGTTTCGAGGGCGCAGCCGTACGACTAGGATTGACGATGACATAAGCTGGCTGAAAATAGTTTCCGGCCTCGGTCCCGTCGAAGAGCGTGTCCTACGCCTGCCACACCAGTCGCCACCTAGCGACGTCATTGCCCTCGGTCACTTCCTCCTAGGGCATCGCGATTCCCAAAGCCTCCTTCAGCTTGTCCTCCGCGCGCGCTTGTAACACGTCCTGCCTGGCATGGTCTTTACTGACTTGCTGTTTCACTCGCTGAGCTGTGGCTTAAGTCCCGCATAGTCCTTGACAAGCTCATTGGTCAGCTGCTAAGCAGTAAATTAAACAATCTTCTGGGCAGATGGGAGCAGCAATATCCCACTGCAGAAAGCGACAGTGATTACCGATTATATTACAGTGCGCATGTTCTATCTAGCTTTAAACACCGGATTGCAATCATTATTTGTCTGCAGTCTAGAATCCTCTCGCCCTGCAAAAATGCTATGTTGCGTTAGGTATGTTCAACCTTAGCATGGTGTATGCCGGGGTCGCGCGACGCTAGAGAGGTTGACTGACAATTTCGGCGCCTGTAATACAGATTCGCGTTGGCTTATCACAATTCGAAAATCACTCCCATCAGCTTTCGCCCTGCGCAGGATACTTAGTATAAGGGATCAGCTACGTTACATGTCATCAAATAGCTATGCGACTATCAACCAAAGTATACAGAGCGAGTTCTTGGGAAGGTTCCAGCAAATCATGCCAGGTTTATCATGATACCGAGGGTGGCACGCGGATTGAAGTATCACAACTAGGCAAGGGCGCTTGGTGGATGGAGTAGGAAGGGGTATGGGAGAAGGGATCGGAAGGGGTAGGAAGGGGATATGCACGGAGAAGATGTGTGATCAAACGTACTACATGAGGCACAGTGCGAAGAATGGGTACAAACTAGCTATCTATCTATAACTGCTTGGCTTCTATGGGCGGTGGCGAATTTGCACAGGATTCACAGAGCACCACAATTGTTCGTGTTCCAACACCGCGTCAAAGAGGCATATCCAGTATTGCTTTATTTATACTCTTGTCCTCGTGATATCCTCGGCTCCCAACGAGCTTCCCATCGTCATCTCCCGCCAGATAGAAAATCGCAGCGTACGTCATCTCCAGGAGCTGTCTGCTCTCCTTCGCTGAAATTCAGCAGTTGTCGTCCAGACATTACGGTCTATCAAATCCGCCTGCAATCTGCCAATCAAACGAAGTTTTCCGCTCGGCTTCAATACTTGAACAAAGCCGGGGTACCCTGATGATCAAGAAGATCCTTGAGGGGATAGACGAGGTATTCGAAAACTACGATCCGTTGGTGCAAAAGTTTTTTGCTGCCTGCATCAACCACGTTAGCAACATCCTTCGAGCGGTTGACGAGTGTCAGGTCCGCGGGTGGGCCGGGCGCTCACTCAGTCAGGTCCTGAATTCGGCGGCACAACACCTTGTCCGGCAGACGACCAAGCTTCCGGCATATCGGCGCAACACCAATTCGGAAGACATCAACGTGTTCCCCAAGATGTGGTTCGCGACCCTTGGTCAGCTGCTCAAACCGGATTTGCCCCTACCTTTCGATCTCGCCCGTGGTAACGTACACAAGGTCCTTCGTTGCCTTCTGGAAACTTTCCAGCAGATTTCTCACCACGGTATCGTTCAAGTCATGCCTCAATTGATTGTGTGCCTCGAAGAATGGACAGTCGGCTGAGTCATCGAGCGACCAGATGAGCTCAAAGGACACGACAACAGCACTGCCGGTCCCCGACACCTCGCCGTCTTTGGCCCCATTCTGCGAGGCTTCCCCGTCCGCATCGACGCGAACCACACGGTCTGCTTCCAGATCTCGGCGTCCTCAATCACTGATACGGCACAACTCGGTCATTTCGGAATGGCCGTCGAAATCGAATTCGACAACACTTCCCGAGACGACATTGGAGGTACGGAAGACGTCGAAGAAGTCGTCGTCCGGCAAGGGTCCTACTCCCCGAACCACTCTTTCCGATATTGCCAGACGCGGCCATTCGCCAAACGTCTCCCGGATGTCAGAATCGCCCTTGCGAGAGGTGGAAGCCGAGGGTTCTTCGGCCAGGAGCCCAACCGCTCGCATATCCCCCGGCGTGAACACCGAAAGCAGTGCGGCGGAGTTGCAGCGAATCATCAAGGAAAGGGACGCCAAATCGCAGAATTGTTTTCTGAGAGAGCTTAATCTCGTCAATCCGGTTGCTCAATACTTGCTAACATGGTGTAATATTGTCTTGCTTAGCGGCCTGGCAGACCAGTCTGCGAAAGAGACGCGTATTCTGCTGATTCGTGACGGCGAACGAAGGCGATATGGCAATGGATGAAGGTTGTTGGGTGAGCTTCTACAGGCGAATGCCTCAAGATCTGTCATCTTTTGATCGCAGCTTCAAGAAGAAGACTCGTAAAGACTCGTCTGCTATTCTCCGATATAATTCCTTTGCATAATGCCCGTCCTTGTCCATACACTCTTGGCGTAGAGTGGAGACAGCTCGCGCACACCTGGACAGCAAGATACTGGCAACGCAACAGCAGCCAATGTGAGGCGGCCTGGCGGAACAGGCACGGCTGCCCGCGACTCTCTTTGGACTGCAAGTCTATCTGAGCATGTGTTGCAGGTGCACCCCCTGCGAGTCGACAATGGTCATGACGACCAGCAGAACCGAACGTACGGCGTCAGCAACCATCAACAGCAAGGACAAGGTCAGTTTGGGGCACGAGACGCGATACGACCGAGAGCCACAGCTCTCCCAGTCTGACTATACCATCTGACCCAGTCCATTCTTGTTTAGGCTTTCAAGCACAGGGCATACCTGCTGCCGTAGTTATACTCGGTAATGGGCTGTACGGTTACCAGCGACCCTGCGCCTAGAAATTGCCCTTGCTTTAAGTTAGATCTTGTCGCGGGCAAGTGGTCACTCCTGCTTCGCAGGATAGCACTGCCGTTGTAGAGGGTACTAGCACAAGCGATTTACTCTTATTACTCAAAACAGGACTCAGACATATACCAAAGTGGAAGACGGAAGGGTAGCTAGTCCTGAGAAAGTCTTGCACTCGAGGTAGCTTCGGAATTGAGGGTCAATCAAAGGGTCATTCAATAGACATGAAGCTATTACAGAGGACTGAGAGCCCGCTATATATACGTATCCCGAATCGAGGCAAAGCTCAGCCTGACGCTGGAGCAAAGGTTTGTCCCAAGTGCACAGTTTGTACCATGGTACAAAGTTTTGTACTGTGGTACAAATGTTTGGACTGTGTTACAAAGTTTGTACCGTGTATCAAAGTTTTGGACGGTGGTACAAATGTTTGGACTGTGGTACAAAGTTTGTACTATGGATGAAATGTTCGGGGCACGTATGCGAGGAGGCTGGTTGTATTGCTGTATCGGAGGAGGCGATGACAGTAGGATGGCATCATGGAGAAATGGTCCAGGCTGTATCTCTACAGATCTGATCCAGGAGATAGTAACCAAGGACAGGAGCGGAGGGATCAAGCAGCTCTGCAGCGCGAACGGTCTGAGCCAGGGAGTGGACTTCGTCTACTCTCAAGCGTTTCCGTGCCCCGACTATCGGGCAAGATGGAATTGGCCTTTGACATGCAATAAAGTACACGAAGACTACAGATCCTGCCTCAAAACCACTACTCGTGATTCTTCGAGGACAGCTTCAAAGTCCGGATCTAAGCGCTCCAGCTTGGTCAAACCAGCGTCAGGACGTCCTATGCCCTTGTCTAGAGACCGCTTCCACCTCCATCTCGCGACGCATCCGCCGATACACGCGAGAATCTGCTCAATGAAGAGGATTCGCTTTCGGTCGATGCATAGATGGGTGATGGCAAACATCCGCAAAACTGTGCTGTATAGCAGGACCGACACGACGTGAAAGCTCCTCGTTTCTCGTAGAGCGCACACGATCTCGAGCCAATCCGGTGCTTGTTGAGCTTTGGCTTCGACCGGCATCCAAAGCTGCAAGTTAGCGATGCAGTTCATACCGAGAATGCCAAGGAGAAATTGAGTCGCGTTGATTCGCCTGTCGGAAAGAGAACGTCGGTAGGGAATCGCCATGTTGGCATTGATCTCTTACAGGACATCCCGGATGAACATGAGAACGCGAGATTCCTCTTCAATCGACGTATCATCGACAAGTACCAGCATCGCTCCGCGCGCTACATTCACTTCCCACGGCAGAGGGCTTTTCGTGTTCGGTGGCAGTCGATAATCCCAGAGGGTGTCAGCCCACTTGAGCTGTTGATGGCCCAGGGAGAGTATTTCGCGAAACTGCTGTGCTTCGCCGCATGTTGTTGCCGGAGTTGTATCATTGTCCAGCCATGTATCCGAGGTCTGCTTCGCCAGGTGCTGAATTCTTTGACGCAAAGCGGTCAGCGACGATTTATAGTGATGTGTCCCGACTCACGATCCTGCAGAAGGCTGCCGCATACATGGAGACTCGTGGTTGTCCTGCAGCAGCAATGTATCCTGGTCCTGCGAATACGTTACCAGACCGAAGTAGTCCGGATCCGTCATTTTACTCGAGGCTATTGCAAGGTCTCGAGCGTCACGGAGCCTCTGATCAAGATGAAAGTCCCACCCTCCACCGGGCTGTTACATTGTCAGTAAAGATCCGGAACACCTTTTGCTGACGCCCCCAAATGTGCGAATCGTAAGCGTTCGTCCAATATCCACCTCCAAGCTTGGCCGAGAGCTCCTCACAGCTACAGTTCCCGCGATGTCTCGAAGCGTGAGACTCCCCACTGCGCTTGTAGGAGCTTTCACGCTGACGCGTGGAATTGCCTGTTGGCTTCTGGACAACACAAAAGTTACCCTGGAATCATGCTAGAATACTTCATTGTTACAGGTCCGGAATGGATTGTTGCTACGACAAGTCGGCAAATCGCCCAACCGATCGTATGCTCATCGATGTGCGTCAACGTTGAGCAGTGAACGGCGAGAATACCGTGGCTCCTTGAATTATATATATACCGTCTGCAATGAATAAGACTCAGCAAGGTGACCCCGCCAAGAAGCTTCTTTCGCCGATCACACCCTCGGTGCATTTCGCCACGGTGTCGGCGGAACCTGACAATCGGACATAGGTACCATCAATACGCGTATCACGTCAACACTTTCCTGTCCCGCGCGGGTCTCAGGCTTGATCGTGTCGACACAGGGCCAGAGAAAGTCGATCTGCCATACAAGCTTATAGGACGACCTGCCGTGTGCGAACGATTACGGTTCGAGCGTGGGCGCAGCAGAGAAGCCTATGCCAGAAGGTGGTCGAGAGGTTGTGGAGTATGCGCTACGCTGATTTCAGGATGTCCTCAGGCAATGAAGCCAGCAAGAGTTACCTTTGGCAGCGACTTATAGCAATTACACTATCGTTGTATAGCCTTAAACGGTTTAGATCCCAAGCTATCCATCTCACACTGTTCGTGGGTACACACCGAACAGAGGGGCCGGCGAATATCATGCATGAGCTAGGTTCAAAGCCATTGGCCACCCGGCGGGAGACTGCAGGAGCCCCTAAACACGAGCGGCTTACGGATACGCGCCTGTGCAACACCTTTTTGCGCCGGAAGACCTCCACAATGTATGATGCTTCTTTCTGCAAGGTACTACGGCCACTGTGCACCGCCTTTGCCTACTCCTTCAAACGCCATTCCACACTTGCGTCGGCCAGGCAGGCTGGATCCTCAGGATGCGCTCTTGCTGATTTCTGTAGAATCAGCTATCCAACTCGATCGCGCCAATTTCACAGTTATCGAGATCTTTTCCGCCAGACATACCACGCGCGCTAATGAAAGCTCGATCGCCAAACCGACTCAGTCGTTTACTGGCATTGAGATGAAACTGTTTGTTGACAGACACAGCACACACGCTCACGGCCAGATTTGATCGCTTCACAAGTTAGTTGTGCCGAGTGGCAGTAAAATCGATATGTTTGGCGAAAGTCATGGCACACAAGGGGCGACGCAGAGTACGCCGCCGCAGCGAGCCGGACTTCACTTCCTTCCTTTAGCCGCTTCATACGAAATCACAGATTACACGCCACGCGCACTTCGAGCCAAAGGCGCCGAACTTGCCATTTTTCCCGGTTTTATACGTTCTGTTATGACCTACTCACCTGCCTTGGCGACCCTTCCTGATTGAGATGGCACTGATTGTCTTGCTTGAAGGTTAGCTAGGCCTCTTGCGAGATCGTTATGTCTGGCAATCAATCTGGTATCCTGATTGCGTGTCCTCTACATTTGATACAACTCGAGGCGATTTTTAGGTGTCTTTTATACTAATTGATACCTATGTTCACAAGCATACAATCTTGCCTCCTCCAGGGAGCATTCTGACGTACAACATGTTGACATGACAGACGCAGCACGAAAACAAGACCAGCAATACAATAACGGGGCGAGAATAGCGCGACGACAGCGCGACAACGGCAAAGAGGAGGGTGCAGGCGTTCGCGATGAACTCGGACGCGTTAGGCGTCACGTGACGGGTCTTGCTGCCCAGGGCGCACGATTGGATGGTTGATTTACCGTTTCTCTGCAGTATCAGCACGTACGATGCAGGGACACTACTGTAGACCGGACTGGATCCCGATCGAAGGCTCGGAGGAGGCAAGGGGATTGTTCTCCTCGTATTGACAGACGTGTTGCGCATAGTAGTGGATCGTATCGAGGGCGTAGCCGTCGAACTGGAAATAGCGGTCGACATAGGCTTGTTGAAGATCGTTTCCGGCCTCGTTCCCGTCGAAGAGCATGTCGTACGCCTGCCACACCAATCGGCATGTCGCGACCTCATTTCTCTCCTCCTGCACCAACACAGTCTCAGAAACCAGCTTGAGCTCTTTTATCACTTACTTACTCCTGTACCACGTCGTGTATGATGGCTTCCAACGACATGGGAAGAGGAAGGGGCGCTGGCCGGAGAGGCGGGAAAGGGGCGATGGGGCGAAGGTTGTGGTCGAGGGAAGGGACCCTGAGGTCTGTCTTGCTGCGCTTAGCCGAGGTCTTTGGTTGCGGAGCGACCCGTTTCTCGCCGGTCACGCTCAGACGGCTTGACGATCGTGTCGAGGACATGGTGAGGAGGAGATGGACCGATTTCTGCCCAGAGGAGAGGGCCTTTAGATGTCATTCGTGTGACGGCAGAGGTAGAGCGTAGCGGAATAATCACCAGTGCGGCGTGATCAAAGCGTGTTTCTCCTATCGATGGCGATCCTTGGCGGTTATTGATCACATCGAACGGTCGAGGGATCTTCGAGACGACGACTTGAGTAAGGAGAGGGCTAAGGTACTGCCAAGGTAAGACCGCGTCAGTAACGATCAAGCGTGCATACGGGAATGATCAACTCACCTTGAGGGGTTCTTTATGCGTCTGTTTCCTGAGGCCCCGTTGCGGGGAAGCGATGGACGTGACCTTCAGCCGATGAGAGGGAGAGTAGAGGAGGCGAAGTCCTATATGCCACAGAATCAAATCAGCCGTTGTGCAACATCAACCGACAAAGCCTGGTTCACCTCGATTGATCCTTTTGTCGTGATTTCCCCGGAGATTGAGACGCGCTACGATGTCGACTTGTTGAGGAGAGAGAAGCTGGTTGTGACAGACCAGTCTGCGAGGGGGACGCAACTTGAATGATTGATGGTGGCGAATGCAGAGGGTATGGCAAAGGATGCAGGTTGTTGAATGAGTTTCTCCAGGCGGATGCCTTAAATTCGTCATCCGCCGATGGCGTAGCGAACGACTTTGTAGAAAAGACTCGCCTGCTATATTGATCTCTTTCATCTTTCTGCGCAGTGTCGGTGCTTGTTCATTCCGTCTGGGGGGGGAGTGGACTGTTGGAATGCGACCTGCCAAATGAGACAGCTTGGACACCCCTGAACAGGGAGATACTGGCAAAGGCAAAGCAGTCAAAGAGACGACAGATCGCTTGAAGATGGAATATCAGTGCACTAAGTTCCAACGCTGTTGTTGGTTGACCATGATTGAATTTTCCAATCCCAACTTCCTTGTCAAGAATGACACCCAGGTAGCCAACACACACATCAGATGTCATCCATCACTCGTCCATCAATCCCATCAACACACATCACCTACCAATCAACGAGATCAACGTCACTCGTCAATCAATCACGATCACTCACCAATCAATCAATGCCAAGAACGCCAAGCGCCAAGACTCGTCAAATCTGTCAAATCTGTCAAAACCTCTGAAACGTCTGAAACTGCTGAAATCGCTGAAGCTGCTAAAGCAGCCCAGCGTTGCCTCTGCTTTCCCTTGGATTCCGATTGATATATAATAGCTAGCTTTCTTCTCTTTCCCTCTGTTGTAATCCATCTTTGCTCTCCAGAGCAAGATCATACGTCA
>JAKLLX010000144.1:0-39658 GCA_022813745.1 Naganishia kalamii | reverse complement strand
ACAAATACAAATACAAATACAAATACAAATACAAATACAAATACAAATACAAATACAAATACAAATACAAATACAAAATACGAATACAAGTACATGCAACAGACGGAGAACATAATGTTCATTACATCATCTTGAGTAAGAGCGAGATAACGGTATACAAATGTTCTCCATAGGCAGAATCTGTTGGGTGGCCGAACCTGCTGGAGAACGCTCGATTGAGAGACACCCCTGCATGGTGACATTATGACGTGATACCCTTGATTTTTGCAAGAAGCTCGTCGTACCGTGACTTATCCTCCTTCCCCGAATCGATGAGGGTGTAGTCTGTTTGGCTAGGTTCGCCATTTCTACAGCGAAGAAATCAACAACATCTCTCCTCGTTACGGATAGCATTCCGAGCCGCCCGTCTCCCACCTCTTTCATATACGCTTCTCTATATAAGCAGTAAAGATCCCCGTGTAGCCTGGAAGCAATCTTCAATAAGCGATGATCAAGGAGCTGTTGAGTCCTGGTTTTTTTCTGCTCATCTCGTTGCCGAACCCCGCGCAAAAGGACGTTCATCTCTTCTGGTCTCAACGGCTCTGCATTGACCTCGACCTGCAGCAGCTCGAGACTTTCTTCGATGTCTTGCGCGGCATCCAGGGCTTCATACCAGTCCTTGATGGTTTCGACAATGTGTGGAGAAGTGCTCAGCAAAAAGTCCTTGATGGACCGCGCATTCTCGGTATAGATCGGGTGTCGCGAGTCGCCTATGGGCTTGCCTCGGTAGGCAACAGGATAAATCCACTATCTTCAGGGTCAAGGCTTCTCAGGCCGGTACTGGAAGCGGATAGGGTCCATTCCAAGTCTTTGCTCATCGGTACTTCTCCGATGTCGAGTGTTTCGAACATGTGGTCTACTGATAACAGGGCTAGGAAATCGGAATGACACCCCAAGGCAGATCGATTCAGAAACGACCGGCGCTGATGGTTAAATACCTTTGGCTTCAACCTGTGAATCCTCTCACCAATTAGACAGACATACTGCGGCTAGTACTGGACGATTTGGATCTAGCGCTCATTCACCGGCAAGGAACTACAGAGTTGGGCGGCTTGCCTCACACTTTGTCAGCAGCAGTATACGAAGTATTGTCGAGCTGACGTTCACGATTCCTTTGTCAAGTGGGATTTTAGCTATAAACACCGTAATCCTCCATGTAAGTTAACAACAAGAGATGGCTCACATGTGACGTCATCAGCTATCATCGCCTTCCCCACTTTTTACCTTTCATATTCGGTATCTTTTCTTATACAGCCGTCCCGCCTCAATACCCGCATCCCCTTCATGGTCACGACATCTGTTCGTGGAAGTCGCAACAGCGTCGAACCCACAACAGGAGAGCAGCTAGCGCCACGATAACTCAAGAGTGGAATACCCACAATGAATTCAAGGTGGAAACTAGTCAATATTCGTAATCAGCGCAGATCTTGAAGGCGGAGACAGCGTTTGAGACGGCTACGAAGCGAACAAGCCAGGTCCACGATAGTCCGCTAGGCTTTAGCAGCATAATATCGACTCTACATGTACGATCATCGTTTCGTCTGTAAGAACATGTTGGCGACGATTACGGCCGGTCAAATTACTACAAATCATGCACGATACGACAGTTACCAGCAAATATGCCGAGGTGATTATGCGCTTTTCAATCAGAGGAAAGCTATATCAGCATTGACTCAGTCATCGCAGGAAAACCCGATGATATTCAGTACTACACAAGTACTTTGTATGTAGTGGTATGTAAGGAGAGAGAAAATAGTCTTCATCAGCCTCGTATCTTATTGGACATGATAAGTACACAGCCTTTCGATGACTCGCTCTGCAGTTGTTATTCCTTTGTCCTGCCGTTTTACAGCTGGTCAGTGACACTGGTCGGAGTTCCTAGGGTTGAGTATAAGTCTGTGTAGCCATAGTTGGTCGAGGCATAAGCATCGCTTACTTGAAACACGACCATTCACTTGAATAGTGTTTGTAGATACAAACCCATTCTACCGCGGAAGAAGTGTCTGTCGTTTCCCACGCTGTACAAAGAAAGATGCTGATCCTTCAGACCTTATGCTAGTACACAGTCAAACGGACATGTCGTCGAGTCCGAACCCGCCACTGGACGCTCTGTATAAAGCCGCAATGGGCGCGCTTCGAACAGGGGTATATCACGGGAATCCCACAGAAGAATGCCTCGTTCCGAACCAGCCGGACGACCTATATGAAACCGCGATGAAAAGGCTACAAGGTACCAGGTATCGTAGTGAGAAAGTGCCACTGAGAAAACTCGAAGAAGAGGAGGAGAAGGTGAATGGTCCCTTCACGAAGTAACGACGGCGGCCCGTGTTTAAGCTAATTTTATCGATTTATGTGACAAGATCCCGTCGAGAAATACACTGCCCCGCTTGGACGGAGGCTCGTCGGCTTTGTTGCCTTCGACAGGTGTCACTACATCGGAGTCGCGCAATGAGCCAGTTGATGCGGCTGATATGACTGAGTTCGAAGTGGAGAAGTTCAAAGACCCTCTTGGTGACGCACAAACGAGAACGGAGGACGCGTGCGGTTCAAAGTCAGTACAAGAGCGGAGGACGGAAATAATTTATGATTGATCATCAGTTATGCAGATATCTTCTGTGCTCATGGTCTGCCGCCCGAGGACAAGACCTTTGCTGCCGTTCCCGCACGGCATCCGTACCGGAACCATCAGAGTGGAATCCACCGACGGGGGCGACGGACTGGGACATCATGACCTTTCGTAGAAGCTCCTGGCCTTCGACAGCGTTGGACAGAAATCAGACTACCGAAGGAAGATACAACTACGTGTTCCCACATCCGACGACAAACGACTAATGATGGCAGGGACGTGGAATTTTAGCGATTGAATGATTCCGGTTGATTAGAAATAATCTTGGTTGTCTGGGTTGGAGGTACCTGCCTGTTCTATCGTGATTCTATTCACGGCCCAAGACCATGAAGCTCCCGGCCAGAAAGACATAATGAGCTTATGACAAGGATATTACTTCTTCTTTGCCAACATCGGTGCCTCTCTCTGCGATGAAATATAACTTCTCGCAGCGGAACGCTGTGACTACAAACGATCTTGGTCTTCCAGGATAATTCAGACGCTCCGTAACAGAGCGACCTACCAATGTAACCGCTACCGGTATATATAATGGGAGTCTCTTCATCCCATTAGCGTGCCAGCCAGGGAGGCTGTTGAAGGCTATCGAATGTAAGGAGGAGAAGATATGAGCGACTTTGATGCGCGGCCTCATTCTCGACAGGCATTTCAGATACCTTGCACGCACCCTTGCGTGTTGTAAGCCTAGAAAGGCTTGCGCTGATCAGGAGACAGCTAAAAGGTGAGTCCAGCTTACCGGAGTCTTCAATCTCCGGAAGCTCGAAGCTTTCAGTGTAGCCTCTGACAATTTCGGAGTTTGGACTTTTCGGTGCCTACTTCATCCTGTTTCGCATGATAGGTTGAGACAGAGATGAGCAATATGCCGCGTTATCTAAATGTTTTTACTTTCTTTCGATCGATCTCTGTACTCTTTACAGTCCAACTTACTGAAGAGCATTCAAGAAAGCATCACGAGTCCATGTTCAAAGACGGCATTGTTGAAATTATCATAGGATGCACTCAACACATCAAGCGTTGTATGCTAGAATCCATCACGTGCCATAGGTCCGGTCTTCGACGCAGGCATGGGAAATGGCATCCCAGGCATGTCAAGACCAATAGCTTGAGGCTTTGGCTTCAGGCCTGATCTTTGGACAATCTGATGTATAAGAGAAGTGCCAACCATGATCCCTTTGACAGTCCCTGTGTCGATCACTCTCATGACACCCCTGATTCTGACTGATTCTTATATCTAGCGGCATGTACGACGCAAAATTTGCGGCAGCAACATCCGCTCGACGCAATTCAGTCTCGGATATGTTAAGCTTTGTTTCAACTACCAACGAGTCTTTTCCACCCATTTCTGAAACACGGCAGCTGCAGCACCCGAAGACCTCCTAGAGAGGCTAAACCCCAGGGATTGGGTCGATATGCTGCCAAATCAAAGCTACTTTTCAGATTGTTTAGGGGATCAACGGGACGACGTGGAAGCAAAAATCTAAAGTGGCGACAACTTGCGCCCGTTTTTAAAGTATAGTAATACTTGGCCTTACAGAGTGATGGAAATCTAGCGATTCCTAGCAGCTGCTTCCCGCCATTAGTCGCTGAACGAGACCACTAGCGCGGAAGGTTGTTTCATCTGACCTAACACTTCGTTCTCACCAACCACATCGACTTTCCTATTCAATGCATCCATTACATAATGATCGGTTGTGCATGGTTCTGCTTGTTGCTGCTCCACCCTATATCTCTCGCATGTATCGTTAAGCTGTATCTCTACACTAATTGCGTTTTAAAACGCACAATGCGCGCCGTGATGACTAATGTAAAGAAACAGCCGCCCTTTCCTGACCATGGAAGGAGTGACAATGCTACGCAAGAAAAGCCACGGCGTCATGGGCGCTTAGCATGTTAGCATCGTCGAAGCGGTAAAGCGTATGTGCCTAAGGCTCACGTGAGTACCACGTCTACTGCTCATTTCTCGCATCGGGGAAGTCGGCCCCGAATCTATCACCTGCTGCTCTGCTACTTTTCGCGCCGGAAGGTCCGCCCCCCGAAGTTTTCGGAGACGCTTCACACCTGGGGCGCAGTGCCCACAGATCATTGAAAGGATCCATGTCGTGATCCATTTGCGAAAGCGATGAATGGAGATCGCAGAGTCTTTTATGCCCCATCTCCAGTTGTCCATACTCTTTCCACCTTCCCTCCGCGTGACAAGCCATGTAATCGATGACTATCCTGACCTTCAGTTTTGAGACGGGGTCAAGACGCCTATGGTCACTGAGCCCTTTGATGTTCCGCTCCAGGTTGTGAACTTGCAACCTTCGTCGATATCCAACTCCTGCGGAGCAATCTCGCTTTGAAATGTCCACTCCAAGACGCTTTGCACGGACCTCCGAATCTTCAACAGGTTGCAAAGCGTAGATGGATCCCTTGCTGCTCATGATGATGGCGAGTAAGCTTTGGTATTGGAGGTCTCGTTTAATCGATTCGGGGACAAGTAAGCTGGGGGAGATGAGTAAATTGCCCGTGTTGGTGGTCTGCCGAGAAGAGGCAAGCCAGCCTTTATACATGCTTATTAGCATATAACCCTTGGCGCTGTTAGGGGTTGTTCGCCAAAGGTAGTTTGGCAAGGATGTGTGAATGTAGTGACTTCTTTTGTTCCCCTTTTGGCTGACGTACGTTTGGCACATCTCACATCCTCGCCTCCGGCTCGGATCGTTACGATACTTCGCCGTGAACGAATCGTTCAGTAAATGTAACTTAGACAAAAGGTCATTACATCTGCTGGCAGATGTGAATGCCGATCGTTCGTAGCGAGATTTTTGATTTGGTCCATTTTCTGGAAGGCGCGCCCTGTCTCCGCGCATCTTCGCGTTATCAGGGCGTCGGACTCTCATCTCATGAGAGGCAGGAGGGCACTTCCCCGATCGTAGGAGACCTAAGGCAACTGCTGGTGCCATATGACGGTCCTTGTGAGCTATATTGCACTGTAGTTTGAAGGCACTTGAAACGATAATCGAATGGGTACGGTATCCTTCGTTTGCGGCCGTCTGACATTGTCGGCACCATTCCGCAACTAGCAGACATGGTCGATCGACCTGAGCTATGTCAAATAACTCAAGACAAAGGATCGCTCGAGCTCGATTTGGGTCTGATCACAAAACAGAATGCATCAACACGACTCTAGAAAGCCCGTTGCTCGCTCCTGTAGGTGGCAGACTGCTCTGCTGATCGGAACTTCATTTTGCATTCTTTTCCGCCCTAGTCTTCCCCTGAATACGGTGCGATCGGAGATTCCGACGATCAGCTTCTTGCCTTACACAACTTTCACCGGTAACGTCTTCAAGTGCTGCAGTTAGTTGGGGGTATAAATGCCGAAGCGCTTGCGGCGTCACAAAGTGCTCACACCCGTCCCAACGATGCCCATCTGAGATACGCAAACACATCAAAGCAATACGACGCCAGCCGAAATGCGAATACTGCAGGCGAACATTCAATAATCGTCAGGACATGGTGCAACGTGTAGAAACTCGCCATTTCTATAGACCTCCAGTCACATCCACTCCGACCGACTTGGACAAGCTGAGTTGACTTGCTGAAAACGCCATTGGTAACTGGAATGTCAGGAACGGGTCTGATTCGGACGGAAGCAGACCCGCGCCTGGACGGGCTGCTACGGCAAGTACTGCCGGAAACACTAAAGCGCAGGAGGGGGCGTCCGTCGCCTGCGCCCAGTGCTACCCCTTCTGCTGGTGACTGGTACTGGCAGGGAACTAGAAACCCTGATATCAAGGTGCTTGGTGACGGGGTGACATTCAGGGAAATGGTCTTCTTCCAAAGTCACTCGCACACCGGGGGTAATTGGACTCGCTCCGAGCTAGAAGAAGCGGGTGATCTGTGAATATCTTGAATCTACACGTCCAAGTCACACCCGAATCCGTTGCGAAATCTCCCGTTCAACAAGCTCTCTCCTCTCCTAGTCATCATTACTAGCCGATCCCAGGGTTGTATCATGTTGTCTAGAGCCAACACCAATTTCACGCGTAAGCGTGAAAAATCCTACAAGCGCGCTTGTAGGATTTCCGCAGCTCAATTTAAAATGCAGCTCAACTTAAATCGATATACCATGTATTCTACAGATGGAATCATGTTCATATCACAGCAGGTATCCCACGCAGCAACTTCATGCTTTCGGAATACGTCACTATCAGTATCAAGAGAGTGCCCATCCAAGGCCAGATCCAGGAGGGCCGTCGAAGAGCAAGGACAAGTCGGATGGGGAACGAGGGAGAAAATGGTGCTTGTTGCGGCTTGTGCGAAGGGTGAGCGGTGTGCATCACTCCACCGAGGTCCTAATTGAGCCAGGGGTTAGTTCAGGGTGATACCAAGATGCCATGAAAAAACTGGAGCGAAATTATCACGTACGAGGCTTGAGCAGCGACCTGAACGCGAGAGACGACGCGTGAGTATCTCGAACGTTTTCTCAATTGTGACCACGAACTCACATCCCTTTGACCCGCGGTATTTGTCCCCTTCTTGGCTCTCTTCTTGCCCTTATCGGACCGCGTCTTTCTCTTCTTGCTCCGGGCGATGGCTTCGGGAAGATGAGCTTGCAGTTCGGCCTCGGTGATCATAGTGCCACCCTCGTTCCGAACCCGCTTCCTCCCGTTGGCGCTTCGCGCGAATCGTTCTTCCCTTGCGGCCAGGACAGCCTGATAATCGGTGGGGAGAATATCAGCACTCAACGCAATGGTGACGGTTCCCTTCATTGTTTTCTCGAACAGCGGTGAGTATTCCCGTGCCTCTCGAGGTGTGAAGGCCAACTCGTTGACCATCCTTCGCAGTTCCCCCGAGGAAGTCGGCGTCGCAATGTTCGTGATATCTCGCAGTTGTCGCTCGGGTGTCGCAGGTCGGTCATCCCCTTCCGCCGCTTTTTTCTCCGCCGCATCGCTCATCTTCTTCAGCACCTTCCCGGGATTCCAGGGAACAATCCCCGCCTCCCTCCACGCGGATCGGATAGTGCTGTATTTCATCGTCTCCTTCCGGATCTTCGGCAGTGCCGCGAAGAAGTCCTGCTTCTGGAAGCTCTTCATGCCGACCGATGTTGCGGCATTGACGGCCTTTCGATGGAAATGTTTATAAGGCTGGAAAACCTTGAGGTCCAACGGTTGAAGGAGATGGGTCAGATGAGCCGGGAGCATGACGAGGACGATTTTATGGTCGGTACAATACTGGATGAAGTCGTCGGTGTCGTGAGATCCATGGCCATCGATGGGCAACATACGATACTCCCCTCGTTGAGAGTTCTTGGTCCGTTTGTCGAAGTGTTCAATCCATTTCATAGCCGTGATGTCCGTCGTGAATCCCTTCTCGCTCGTGCTGAACACCGTAGACGGTTCCAAGTCGTTGCGAAAGTACTGAGACAGCATCGTTTTGGCCTTGAAGATGCCGAAAGGTGGAATGACTTGGCCCGCGGCACTGATGGCTTCGATAATGGTCAACGATTCCCGATCCAACTCGCTTGCCAAGTATTACTTCTCCTTTTTATTCGAGGCGAAGGTGATGATCGTTCTCTTTCCTCCCACTCCAATCCTGAACCCAGCTTCATCCATATTCCATAGATCATTCTCCCCTATTCCGTACGTCGCCATCTGCTCCTACAACCGCTCGAAATACTCCTCTACCTTTCGAGGTTGTTGAGCTAACATACGGGCCACCTCGATCGGCTTCTGAGTGACCGTCTTGAGCTCAGGGTGTCGTCCGAGAAAGCGTCCAACCCAGCTTTTCGAGAGCGGAACAGGCGACGGTTGAGACGCGTCGAGACCTTTGTTGAGAATGATATTCGCTGCGGCCTAGAGCTTCTCCATCGTCACGGATCCACCTACAGCCTCCAGATTTTTGATGTAGAGAATGAGGGAGGCCTCTTGTGCGTCTGTGAGTCATTTGTTGCTTTCCGGTCGGGTGTACTTGGAGTCACGTCGAAGGTAGCGATTTCGGAAGTTGAAATAGTTTACTTGTTTGTGCCGGGCGATCTCCGCAAGATTCGGATTCTCTTGTGCCCACGGAATCTCGCAGGCTTCAAGGATCTTGGCCTCCTCGGGGGTCGTCTCCACCGTCATTCTGTGCAGGAATCGAGGTGATGGGTGCTCTGTGGGTCGAGTAATGGATGTCTAAAGGAAAACCTATCGCTACAGATCTGAGACTTTTAAACTGAGCTGCGTTTTAAATTGAGCTGCGGGAATCCTACAAGCTGCGCTTGTAGGATTTTTGACGCGTAACGCGTCAAATTGGGATTGGCTCTAGACAACCCATCACAACCTTGGGATCGGCTATACTTTAAAACGCAAGCAAGTTGACTGCCACTTTGTCTTTTTGCTTCTGCGCCGTCCAGTTGATCCCCTAAACAGTAAGAAAAGTGGCTTTAAGTTGGCAGTATATCAGCATAAACCAATGATCTTTAGCCGTTTCGACAGTTCATCAGCTCATCAGGTGCTGCAGCGGCCACTTTTCAGAAATGGGTGGAGAAAACACGTGTATCTTACAAATGGACACTGGCATCATCCACGGCCATCATTGTATACCACTTCGCTGTCTTTCGGGTTTCTTCTTCTTCCAGTCTCATGCACTATGATTATGATCCTTCTTTTTAATAATTGATGTCTGCGATCAGCGGTGAAGCATGCACAATTCTCCCTTGAAGCTTCTTGCAACAGGAGCTTCGAGCCTTTGACGAAGTCTTGTTACACGTCGGTCCATGGCAAGGTACTCTGCGTGACTACACTAAGCTTCTTCGAGGCATCGGAGACTTATCGGATACGCTCAGTCCGGAAGTGGAAAGAATGTCTGATTTTATTCACGTCCCCTTAATGGACAAGAAGGTAGTGGAACTGACTCTGGGCTTCGCTGGTGGCGTAACTCCTTGTCCAGATGGCAGTGATCTTCCAGGTACCACAGATCCATAACGTATATGAGTCTGAACTGCGGTTTTGACAAAAACTCGCATCCTCGCCCATGATCAAGGTGACAGCTTCCCGGTGAAGCCTTTCGCTCAGAGCATGCACACGAGCGTATACACTCATGCCAACATTCGCAATAAGACCAGACCTTTGCAGCTAAATGATCTCACTTGGGACCTTTATCTAGTAGCCATCGCGTTGTCTCGGCGTGCTTTCGGATCAGTGAGGCGTCGGCTGCTCGATCCACAACGGGCAGAACGGTGCTTCTCATATGTCGCATACGTTTGGTCTGCTGCTCACGCCACTGTCCATTATTAGCCATAGATCAGTTGTTGCATGGTAGCTTGTAGGTATTGTGTTGGATGCTAGGCGGGTCCAGAGTTGGCTGCCATCTGACGTTACCATGTCTTCCCACACCTCGAGCAGCTTCAGCTAGGTAATACTACTTTGATGTTTTCTCTAGCAGGCGTCACCCTGTCTCGAGCTCTCTGGGACAGTCAGGCGTCGCTCGCTCAGCCGTAAGGCCAAGGCCCGCGCATCTCAGATGAAGAGGCCTGTGGTAGTTTCCTCACCCTCGCCCTACGCTTTCTTGTCAGCCATGGTCTTTGGCATCTTGAAAAGCTAAAGCCATTGAACCACTAGGAAGGGAATACAGAGTCGGAGATCATTTCATGTCATCATGGCTTCCTGCAATAGTAGCATGTCCTCTCAATTCTGCCTGCAGTTCTTTTCACTTCTCGCTTGCCAATTCTCGCCTTACCGACTACTAGGCACTTGCGAACGTCCCAATGACGATTGTAACATCACACTCCCGGACTCACTGTTCGATCCGGCCGAGAAAGGAAGGCAGCGCTCTAGCAAACGTTCTTGCTTCATGATTCATGTTATTCACCAACTACATCTGGTATCATCGTAGACCTAACGTCAGTTTACGAAACCCATTTGAGAACTCGCTCTGTATATGTTAGTGGATAATAGCATAATTCTTCTATTGACATACAAAGTAGCTGGTCTCTCACCTTTAAGCACAGAATGACTCCGCCCGCCCGGTTGAGGCCGATTCGGATCGGAACAATGTCAATTCGGGAGACAGAATGTAGACAGGTGACGTTGATTGGAATCGAATTATATTTGTGGTTACAGCCAAAGCGCCTCAGAAGTGGAGGTGGAAATAACGATATTCACTCAGCTGTTGCAACGCATCGACTGGACCATGCCAGAAAGATAGCCCAAAAGTTGTCCGAAGAAACAGATTCTCCGTCGATAAATGGCTTGGAATGCGGAAGAGCCAACGTGTGCTGTCGAAAGATTGACTTCTCACGAGTCGGCTCACAACTAACACGCCTCGGGGTCATACTAGTCCCATCTCCGATGACGAAGCAACTGAAGTTGCGCCCAATACGAACATCACCTGAATTGAAAGTGCGACGGAAAGGAGGATTCAAATGTTCGTTCTAGACAAAAGACTGCCCAGGAGTAGGTCGTGTTCAACAACGATTGCCGGGGAGGGAACTGTTATATGACGTCTCTGATTCTTACCCGCTTGTTGGGACAGAGGCATCATACTGGTTGACGCTCTACTTCATACCTCTCAGCTCAAGCAGTCTCCTGGAAGACGCTTTTACTGGGACTGCGAACGGTCCAACTTGACAGCACTTTTCGAAGAAACCTGAAGTGGATATGCTAAGGAATAAAGATCTTCAGGAGTTCTCTTGCGGAGGATACTGCGGCACGCAGGACTACGATTACAATGGCCTTCCGACCAGGGTTCCCCAGCATATCAAGAGAGCCAAACGCCGAACGGCATGCCACGGCTGTGAGCGGTCTTCGTGGACCCCTATCAGATGCAGACCCACGCGTCCGTATATCATCCTAATATTACAGTCGAGATTCCATCGGGATGGCTTGATCGGTTGACAATATTGGTCCTACAGGCGCTGTAGGATTGGAACAGGGTTAACGGATTACCAAATCGTTCCCGTATCCGACCTGGGCTGAGCAATGCTGTTGAAATTTCGGTCACAGCTTCTGGGCGCTCTGAGCAGACATCTGTTGCCGCCAGTGCCACCGCCATGATCTCAAACTGCTCCTGGCAACCCCTGCCCGACAATCCACGATACTGGAGATTAGGTGATGGTCAAACTTCCACCGTTTTATTCGATACAGGGACGATGACGAGTGCCGACCTCACCTCGCCGGAGCAAGCGTTCCAGTAGCGCGATGATCCCCCTTTTGAGTGATTCTGCAATATAAAAACTGCCGCGAGCGTCAACCCCAACCAACAAGTCTTCTCTCTCTTTCAAGGCCTCACGCACTTCGCCAACGGACACCGGCATCATACACGGCTTGCGATGTCTACGATCCTATCGTCTTTGCTTCGTGTCTCTTTTCATTCCATTGTATTATGATTATAGTCCTTTCTACGGAATTGGTGTGTACAAGCCGCTGGGAAGCATATACGACTTTAGGATACATCATCTAGCTAACGTTTATATGCGGCAACATATCTGCACTCTGTAAGCCAAGGATAAAGGAACGAGGACATTCGTTCGTTTTCGCGTGATCAACAAGAAGATAAGCCGTCAGGTATCTGACGTGGGGCTGAAATGTTCATGAATATTGACACAGGGTCACGATCCATGCCTTTTCCGCATCCGGGCTTCCTTCGTGATCTCGTCGTATGTGCTGAGGTGGCGCTCTTCGTCATCCTGCTGCAATTAGGCTCTAGACATGGACGCAATGGAAAGTGGAAGGCGCGATGATCAGAGTCTGCTGTGATCGTATCTATCGACTCATTGGGTCTTTGTCCGCACTGTAGGTGCCGCTTCTGCGATTGACCCTCCAGACAGTAAACCGCAAGGTACATCGGCTACATGCTAGGAGGCTTTATATTGCTCTGTGCCTCATCTACATTGCTGTTGGAGCTGTACCGCGGCGATATTAGCCATCCGGTATATTGTCTCAGCTCGAGGCGGTCTGACCAGTTTGATCAGTGCCCAGAGTTAGCGTAAACTTGACATCATCGGGCAATGATCTTTCTCGAATTCAGGTTCGCCTCCCGTCCTCATCACTGTTCTCACGACTGACATGTCTGCTTCCTGGATTCATCAGATCACTCTTCCTGCCATCGACACCATAACTCTCGAGCTTCCACACCAGGGCTCAGGAAAGTTGACGAAGAGGTAGCGAAAGGACAGCAAAACCACAGCGGCTGAGAGGCACTTATTTCTCTCGGGTAAGGCAAGACGCCAATGCGTCGCTCTGCATCTCGGTGATCGGCATGTTTGAGTATGTTTGTCAAGGAAGGGGAAGAACCATCGAGGAGAAATGCGAGCAGAAGTGAATGATCGATGGCTAGGAGGCCAGGGACTCACTGGCTTCGATCTGACTCACGGAAGAGGAAACGATGACGCGGAGAGGGTTATGCTCTATGGTTCCATCAGGTGAAGTCGCATCTGCGTTAAGGGCCACTCTTTCATCTGACCTGAGCACATACAGCACCAAGACTTCCAGCCAAAAAGTACCAGCTGTCCACTTGCCTGAGCCGTGATAACCATAGAAATCCCTGAGTTAGCGGCTACTCTTGGTCTGGTTCTACTCAATGGCCAGGCATGTTGAAGGATATCAAAGGCGCAAGCTGGAAGGGCGAATATTACTATACCACTATTGAGGGAGACCAAAAGCGAAAGTTGCATGAACGAAGAATCAACATATGGTCGAATCAATACTGGTATATTGGATTTCTGTCAGATGTGGAGCATATGGAAAATCTAAGGCAGCTAGAAGGTAGGAGAGCCATCCTATCAGGCGGCGAAGAGATGATGGTGGCAAGGCGTTGAGGGAGAAGGGAAAGCGTCGTGCAAAATGATCCAATACATCGGAAGCACTTGAAAGCTCAGAAGCCTCAGTTATTCTGCAAAAGGAAACTGAGATCTGACGAAGGCTCACATTGATGGCACTTCGACTGCTCAAATCCCTAATTGGAAAAGTTGGCACTGGATGCGTTGAGCACTGGTTCACTACTTCCCGTCCCCGGAGGTACATTGAACGAGCTTTTCGCAGAGGCTTCATCCCCCGGCCAAAATACCCACAAGTCATTGAACGGATCCAGGTCGTAATCTCTCCGCGAAAGTTGAGAATGCAGATCGCGAAGTCTTTGATGCGCACTCTTCAGTTCTTCATAAACGTCCTTCTGTCCCTTTGCGAACCAGTGCATGTGATCGACGACTATTTCAATTTTCAGCCTTGACACAGAGTCGAGAAGCGTGCTGTCACTGACGCCCTTGGTCAGCTGGAGGTCACGAAGTTCTATGTTTCTTAGGTCTCCAACATCTGAGTAGCAATACGGCTTTGAAATGTCCACTCCAAGACGAGTTGCCCGTGCCGCTGGTTTATCAGTAGGTCGCAACGTGTAGACGGACCCCTTGCTGCTCATGATGATGTCGAGTAGGGTTTACTGTTGGAGATCTTGGTTACTCGCGTCAAGGATAAGCGCGCTCGGCGAAGCGACTGAGTTATCCGAGACAGGCGGCTCTAAGGCAAGCTACCCGCCATATATACGTATTCGTATATGGCCTTCAGAGCTCTCAGGGGATTCTTGATAAAGGTAGTCCGCCAATGACTTCCCGAGTGGTAGCAGCTTCCTTTGTTTGGCATCCTCCTCGAGCTGCATCCAGAGTTGGCTGGAAGTTTGACGTCATCAATCGTCCCCTTCAATTCCTCCGAGTCGCCTTGAGTATCTTAGGATCTCGGATCTCCTTGCTCTTCCACCTTTCTGTCCGCCATTCCCCCTCATCAAAGACCACCTGCTTCCTCCTACAGCGGATCGACCTTCTTGTCACAAAGAACCACCGATCTTTCCAGGAAGAACATGTAGAGCAACACGCCTCCGTTGGTCGAGATCCTGTCACCGCAGCTCGAGATAGAGGTATCGAAAGAACAAACAAGTGAGGAGAGGTCGATCGGTAGCTGTTGAACTTGGTCAGGATAGAAGGCGAGTCCTGGTGACGGTTCCCTTTGTCAGAGGGGCTTGGATAGTTTAGGATCATAGGGTTTGACAGAGAAACCGCGTCAGCGGCGATCAAAGTCTCGTGCTTTCCGACTTGTAATGACGAACACCAATACTAGTCCTTTTTCGTCGAACAGGACTCAACAACACCTTTACAATATGCCATCACTTCGACACACGACATCGTCTACATTCATAACCTTTCGCTCTCCAACGCTTCATTCGGTGACGGTGCGGAAAACCAAGTTTCCTATCACTCTGTCGCTCCGTCTGTCTCTTGTTCTGCTGTTAATTTGAGATGTTCTGATACCTCATAACGCTTGTGGATGCCCGAGACATCGTGTTTAGCCATCTACCTGCGTTGACCCCTTATATATTGTGAGGCTTGGCAACGCAGCCGACGTACACGTATAACACTTGCGCTAGACCTACGTCTTGATCCCTCCCGATTTATGCTCTGGAGGAACCCCAAGGGGAAGGCGCAACCTGGAACTGGTGGAAAAGATAGGTGTCGATTGGTTTAGCTACCCGGGTCGCGAGGGAGTTCAAGAATGCCATATACCAACAAACGCAACAACGAATCCTCAAATACCACTGGAATATTCTCATATCAAGAATATAGGCTAAGAGCTGTCCCTCCAAAGTGGACGAGAGCCGAGAAGTTCAGTAGAAGCTATGATGTAAAGCGGAAGCTGCGGAAGAGAGATGGATGGACAAAGGCTGAAGGCTAGAACTGACATGCTACGTCGGAGAACTCGAAGCAATGCGAGTGGCAGGCAAGCTTGAACTCTTCACAAAATGAAACGGATGTGAATGGTCAGGTAAATGAAAGCTTACATTCGTGGGAATGCTTACAACGCTTTCCATTCTCCGGTTCAGTCACTTCCGTGCCACACTCTGTCGCTAACGAATCCAGTTGAAAGTCGGGGCGCACAGCTTTCCCGAGAGCCTGGAGTTACTTCCGCCAGTGTTACGACTCATCGCGTGTCGGGATGCTCCTTCATGCATTAGTCTTCGCCACGCTGCCTCAAGCGGTTGCAGGATGTACAAGTTGTGCCAAGGATCATTGACGCAGTCGTCTCTGGATTCAGAGTCTCCAAGTTTCCCATGTAAGGTCTTGAGGGTGTAGGACTCCTTGGGATACCAGGAGCACGTCCAGTCGGTGACTACTTGAATCTCGTCCTTTTTATCCTCAAGGAGCTTTTCCAGTTCCTCATTTCGTCGTGTCCCATCCCCCTCAGTACAATCCGGCTACGCGGTCCATACCGAGATCTTCAGATCGTTTGCGCACCTGACTATCCTTCGATAAACATTGTACAAGGTACGCAGGCTGAGTGCTCACAACGGTACTGGGCAAGTCGATGTCAGGGCTTTGTCGATGGACCACGTTGGCTAGAGTCGAGATAGCGTCTTGGCGAATGTGAGTAGACCTTTGGCATGTCTTACCAGTGGGATTAGCCTTCTTATATAGCTGGCTAGAAGGACTATTGATAATGTAGGGCGGTGCGCATGAAAGGGTAGCCTAGCACGCACGTGGAGAAGAGTGTGGATTCACATGTGGCAGCCTTTGATCTTCTGTTTCGGCCATTTGCCCAGAGTTGGCCTTCGTTTGACGTCATCAACACCGGCGTTATTGGAAGCGATCAGTTCGCCTATAGTATTCTTACAGTTCCTCATCTGTTCGCCGTCTCGCCTGATCAACGACCACCCTCTCCCGCCAAGTCACGTCGACGACCTTGTTTTGAGAGACGAGAAACAGCGAAACGCATCGCACCGAAGCGCTGCCGGTCGTTGCGATTTCTGATTGCTATCCGAGGCAAGGTATCTGAAGGACAACCAAGAAGAGAGGCAGGGGTGGACATCCATGACTGTCAGCTGGGGCAGTTAAATATGCGAGTCTTTGGGTATGATCTGTGATGCTCGCGATATTGTATTTTTTTTTCGCCGAAGAGCGGGAACACGCCGCCGGAACATGCGAGAAAGCTAGAATGACATATGCTGGTATCGGTGAACAAGTCCAGTATACTGCCCTTTTGATCCTGGTTTCCAAGTCTATGATGACCAGGGTCTATCGGTAGGCCGGAATTCCGCTCCAGATAATTACAATAGAATGATTTCGGAGACCTCAACAAAGCCCTACGCATCATTTGGGACACTTCATGTCATGTAGCCCATTATTTTTGGACGAGCTGCCTGCAATTCGATACATATCTCCGCACGAGTGCATTAACTCTGTCGTCGGATCTATAAGATACCCGCAGTCATGTTTCTGATTCTCTGTCTCTAGGGTTCGTATTTGGCGAGAGTTCCGAGTGCGAAGGATTGGACCCAGTGCTTTCAAGGGTTCGGTGCGCCTGCCGTCAGTGCCCATTCCAGAACTCTGGTCGGTCGCAAGATACTCGCGGAGCAGGAGACTGATGTCATTGGGACGCTCATGGGCGCAGTTTGGTCGGATAGAGTGCTGTACGGATGCCTAGAGTCGGTCAATCTCGCTGTTGAGGCGGCAACAATCCGGCATCTCTGCTGGGTGCCGGCTCTTTGTACTGTCTTTCTCAAGTACATTCGAGAACGATCTGTATCTATAGCCTCGCGACAAACGGCCTTCCTACGTATATTTTCGCCCTGAGAAGTGCTCTGACGGATCTGAGCAGATTGTGTATAGTGGCATAACCCTGACGTATTAGCACTACGCACTACTGAGAAAAGGACAAAGCGCGATCGGTTTGTCGGGATTGAAGTCGCCCAGCCATTGAGGATATTGGGACAGAAACCTTGCACGATCATTATCCGAGAACGGCCTCGACGCCTTGGGTCCCACTTTACTGTCCCGCAAAATCGCGATCCTCTGCGAACGCCACATTTGCAGCCTGATCGGAGCCCGATCATTGGACACGGATTGTAAGCCACAAACAACTTTCGCCCTTCATCGATCCGATCCGAGTTCTGCATCCAGTAGATTCAGGTCCTCCCAGAAGCAGCAGTCGCATCATCATCGCATATGCGTATGAGCATTTGATCGACCTTCCCAAATGGTTAAAGATTTCCAACTCTGCGCAACACATTCACGACAGTGAGCCATGTAATGCTTAAACGGCTGGATGGGCTACTTGAAAGGTGTGAATGATTGCTATAGTACTGTAATTCCTTCGCGAAAGTTCGCCCTATAACATACGTCGAAACGCCTATGACATGTTCTACAAATGCGTTTTTCCACTTTACATCGGCTCATTTCTGTCACAATCATCCGGTACTCTGCTTTGGCTTTTCATGCACTGTTTGACCACACGTGCCGCTCTGTCTTTGCCTCCTGTGCTTTGTCTCTGAAGCGGGAAATCTCTTTTTCGAACTGAATGAAGTAAAGCAGTGTCGCAGAACTGGCTGACATCGCTCTTTACAATTGATCGCTGTTTCTGGACGTGAGCGATGCGCGTCAGGTCACGAAAGAGATTGTTCAGCTTGAATGCGATCCTGGTCCAGCGCTCGTTCAGGCGCTTTACATCCCTCTCAGCCTTCTTGTTCTTCCTCTGTTCCAGGATATTCTGAGCATTAGATTTCCTAGTGTTGCGGTTCCGCTGGCGTGACTCGGCATAGAAGGCGGTCTCCTCAACGTCGTCCCGCGCGTCTAAGGCTTCGTACCAGGCCATTGAACTCTGCACAAGACGCTTCCAGTACTCGCACATCAAAGACTGGGAGATAGCTGAAGCCTCGGAAGCGCCTAAAGGGATTTCGGAGCTAATATCTTCTTGGTCAGTGGTCTCAAATTTCAAGATCTTTTGTGCACACTTGTTATTTGGATCAGCAGGATCGGTCCACATCGAGGTTCTGATGTCCATGGAGCGTTGAATGACGCCCTTGGTGGCGGTATCAGACATGCCTGGGAAGATGATCGATTTTTCGAACAGGAGTTCCCAGACAGGCCGAGAGGAGGGCACAGCATATTCCATTCCACGAGTCGATATTTTTGAAGACGCAGCTTCCGATGAGTACGCAGCTGATCTCGATGGAGGCCTGCTTGACAAATCGACTGGATGGTGCTATATTGGTGGGGCTCAGTGTTAGGAGACCCTGACGTCACCGAAGAGGTTCGGCTTGTGGCGAAGCTGAATCTGCTATTCATTGAGAAGGGTTGTTTGTGCCAGAGCTGTGGAATTTCTTGTACTCATTTTGCCTATAGGTGAGGAGAGTTTTGGAAACCCGAGAGAAAGCTCATCCGATAACGATGTACGCCGATGCTGCATAGTTACATGGCTTCTGGTTCCTCCTTCAGGCGCAAGTGGTAAAGGGAATATCCTGAAAGAAATGACAAGGCCGCTTAGAAACTTCAGCATGTGTGAGTGTTTTGACCCCCGGTTGGTGCCAAGGGCAGAGTGTTAAGCGCCAAGTCACCTTCTCTGAGAGGATTCTTGCTCGATCGCAAGACCAGAGATTTCCTAAGTTCAACTCACAGAGATACGTGATGATGCCTGCTTGACGTGTCTTTTTGTCGAGGGACTACGCAGTGGTTATGTAATACTCACCTGTCTTAGCGACTTTGCCTGTCTACTTGATGACTAGCCTCGATGGCTCAAGGGTAGCTAGCTCTTGATGTGAGAGGCTGAAGGTTGTGTCAACAAATACCGTATTAATTTGCGTGTCATACTACAGAATACATTCAGTGGCGACAGAATGGTCTCTTTTTATATGTATTTGGGCTATCAGGGGGAAGCTACTTTACCAGGGAAACAACTGTCCTTGTCAGTATACAGGCGAGCTGTGGAGTGGCTCGCCGCAGTGTGGTGAGAGTCACCGCACTGTGCTGAGGGTCGTCGCACTGTGCTGAGAGTCGCCGCATCAGATGATGAGCTAAGCAAGGCAACCAGAGTTGACTTGTAAGCGCGGGGCTCTGATTACGTCAGCATTAACCCTTATTGTTGGTTGCAAGTCGAGAAACAAAGCTGGCTACCACTTGACGCATTTAACCCCTCACTGTATCCTTCAATGTTTGAATTTGGGATTCAACACTGCTCCACGCAGACGAAAGCTGGCCATAGGAAATTATATGAGATCAACAAAGTTCGATGTTCTTCGACCTTCTCAGCGGGCATCCTCGTAATCTCAGTAATTTTCTCCTTCCGCGTTCTACCTTCCCGACCACAGGTACTGTGATACTTATACGCTCGAGGAGTGGCGTAGACCGCTCTGCCCGCTCCTCCCCCAATTGATGATAAGTCCAGTCGGGCACGATCTGCTTCAGAAGCAGTTTGGATTTCCCCGGTGGCTGTCCGTGCTTTCCGGCGCTCCCAAAGATCTTCGACCTCGCCAACCCTTCTCTGGCCTATTTCCGTGGTCCTGTTGGCAAAACTCACCAACCTCGAGCCGGGAGAAGGCTGACGCTATCGCGGTCCATGTCTTCAACATAGCTTCCTGTGCTTTATTGGGCTCGTTAGGCGATAAAGGTTGGTTTGAAGGACATGTTCTTTCTCTGCGGAGAATTGTGGTGATAACTTTGCTTCAGCAGAGTCATATCCAAAGGTTATTAAGGCTGAGGTGATAAATTGACAATCTGGTGCACAGGCCTTCAGTGTCAGATCGTTCGCTTATGTAAGTTCTGAGCATGATCACTTTGTAGATTTCATGAATCGTAGGGGTTTGGATGAGAGGAGCTTGTACCGATGGATGGTAACATGGAAAATTACCCCAAAAGTCGCGCTTCGCAAGGTGGTTTTAATCTAAGAAAATGGCGGTGGATTTCATCTGACTAACATAGGAATGTCAGCCATTATCATAGTCGCTGAGCTTCAGCTCACCTTCATCCACATCTAGTCCCTATAGAATAGTAGCAGTAAAGTGATGAAGGAGGAGTGTTCTCATAAACAGTACTTTACCGTTCAATTCATCTGTTCTTATGACGGCACGGAGTTCTTCGCTCTCCGTCTCTGTGTCATTCTCGGTTATTGTATTTGATTCGCCTTCGCCTTACTCGTCCGCTCCTCTCGGGCGCCTCACCTTTCGGGCATTTTACCTTTCGGGCATCGTTCATCTCGGGTATCGTTCGCTTCGCGCATAGTTAATCTCGGCATTGTTCGTTTCGGGCATCGTACAAGTCCGGCCTCGTACAAGTCGACATCGTACATATCGGGCATCGCACCATTCAGGCATATGGCTCTGCAGGCCCTTGCTGCTCTTTGCTAGGCATGGATCGATTTGCCACCGTTTACCACCATCCTGTTGTCGATATAAGGCAAGGGTTTTAACCCTCGCCACAGTTGTATTTCCATCTTGCCCAGAGCAAGATCATAGGTATTGGATCATCAAGCGTTTACATACACCTTAGTCTCTGTGGTTTGATCCCACGTCATAGTTCTTAGCTATTCTGACCTGTCTTCTGGAGGTTGTTGTCCAACGCCAAGTCCCTCACTCACCCATTCCTGACAAGTTCGACATCCTTTCACAGGCTCGCATGTCGATGTGAATAGTATGAGATGACGAGGCGGCAGATCAGTGCACACAGTTGGACGTCGGACCTCCTTCGCGTGAGGAATTTCCGCCTTCAATGGCTTATCGGGTGCGAAAGACAATATGGCTAGGACTGGGCAGTATCACCATAAAAACAAGCTTCTACGGTTGATTACGCTCGATGCCTGTCATAAGGTTCAGCGGATAACTCGCGGTGAAAGGCCTAGCGGTAGAGCGATATGGGTATAACTTCGATGTGTCTGGGGGGGGGGTTGTCTTGTACCTGCATTGGAATTTATAGGCTGCACCAGTCCCCCAACAGACTTCATAGGCTAAGATGTCCTTGTATTCTAGAGGTGTTGAGTGAATGAAGGTTTCGCTGACTCTAGCAGTTAATCCCGCACACTTCATCGAGAGGGGTATGGTAAATATAATAGCATGGCATGTAGAGCTACAGCGAAACCGCTCAGGAGTGGAAATATCGATACTAGCTCAAAGCTTGCAACAGATGTTTCGAAGGATGATGTCACCAAGGCCCAAAGATGGCAAGTCCCTCAAATGCTACCATACCGAACACAAGCTCTTCGGTATTGTAACTTATCTTCGGCTGAGATCGCATTGTCGCCTGATTCTTCGCGCTGTCTTAGACTGCATACCCCACCGGTGCCGATACTTCCGACCCTTCCCAAGGCCAAAAGCACGTGATATGTTCGACATGATGAGTTTTCTGATATAGGGAGTCCGACTGAAAGGGTGGACCCGCGTAGGAGTTCCAGACAAAAAATTACTCAAGGGTGATTTGGTCTCGATCAAAGATGCGATGGGAGGCAACACATATATAAGCCGGGTTACTCGCTGGTATCGATGGTAGGCTTCTCTACAAACCTTCAACGTTTCGCATAACTCTTTGCTCAAGCCTTTTGCTTATCCGAGCGGCGCCACTACCAACCACGATAGCTAGCCTCAAGCCTCAAGAATTGCATCTGACATGTCTTCGAGGAGACTGACAAAGTATTATTGCAGAGGGTACTGTGGCGCCTTGGGGTGCCAGCATGTCACGACAACGCCGAATATACACCAACACATCAATTCGAGACTGCAACACCCACACTGCAATGAACATTCTATACAGTTTGGTAATGTCGCTGACTGGCAAGCGCACTACCGAGCGGTACATAATGAGGCACGCGAATGGACCAACGGAGATCAAGCATTGCGAGTCGAAGCGATGGCCGCCGCCGTGCGAAGGTGGGATAACGCTGTAGCTAATGACCCTGCACATTTTGCGCAAGGAAGCTTGGTCACGGAATCTGCTGCTAGCGCAAGAACGGCAACGCAGACAGCAGGCTCAGCAACGGCCACCGAGAACTCCAACGCCGCGGGTGAATGGATTGATGTCAATGATTCGACTATGATGTGGTGGTGGGACAAAACGTTGGAGCGGTACACCCACATATTTGATAAGGAGACGAGGGAATCTCAACCTCTTCCCCATGTTCCCGATGTTCCCGATGGATGCTAGACACATCCTCTTAAGCATCGTCGGCATCGCTCTTCGTTGAAATCACCGTGTCTCCCAGTCGATTGTTTTCTTTGAAAAAGTCTCTTCCGCTATCGAGTTTTTGTGTTTTCAGCAAACGGACACTTGCATAATACACGGCCACCAATGTACATCATCTTGTTGTCTTTCCTTTGTACTCTCTTTTTCACTCTGATGTAATATGAATGTGATCTATTCTTCCACCACTCACGGATCGAGATAGCATCCAGAAACGATGCCATCGAAAACGTTGGCAACGGGTCACTAGGCCTCTGTCGAGAGCAGGTTACACTGCGTGACTTGACTGCGCTATACCGACGCATCGAAAGTTTGTCGGGAACGCTGACCGTGGAGCCGAAAGCAAAGTCCAAGCTTCAACCATAGTCACCCACGTGTGATGGGTGAAGATGATCAATGATACATCCCACGCAACAAGGGCTCTGTCCGGATGATAACGGTCATCCCAGCGCGCAACCTGTGCGGCGAGACCAAAGCGACGATTTGCCTTGAAATCTCATTGCTCAGTATATGCTAAGAAGAACAGCCCATGCACATGAGCCGATGCAAACGAGCCAATACACTCAACGACGTTTGCCGTGTCACCCCGGACCCTTGCAGCTAAATGACCCCCCTTGGGCCTGTATCCAGCGGGGACCGCCCTGTCTCTGCGGTTCTTCTGGATCAGTAAGGTGTCCGGCGCTCGAGCCACATTGGATAGGCAATGCTTCTCAGATGTCAGGGTGCATATGCCTCAGAGCCTACGAGCTTGTTAAGGCTTCCCTACATTTTGTCATTATCCCGGCGATGCGCTGCTGAAGAAGCGGCCAGAGTTGGCGGCAACTTGACGTCATCACATCTGCATATGCCGCGATCATCCGTCCATCTAGCTATGAAGTTTGCCTTCTGATATCCTCATCTTGCCACTGCTCGCCTCTGCCAACCACTTCCTCTTAGGAACAACACTGCGGTCCCTGCATCTGTACATAACAACGCTGGAATCGCGGAAAACGCGCTGCCGTTTGTGGCATCCTTTCTTCTCGAGCGAGAGTAGAGGTATCGAAAGGACAAGCAAGGGACGAGAGGTAGAGAGGTAGAGCTGTTGAGTTGGACAGGATAACAGGTGAGTCTTTGGTCCAGGGCTATGGTCCCCAGGGATTGAGGGCGTTTCTGCTGATGGCGATGAAACTGGTCGAGGAGGAATGGAGGGAGAAAAGAGCGATGAATGATGCTGGAAAGGCGAAAGGATGGTCCTATCACACGTGGTCGAGGAAGATCATTGTCAGCACCGTTATCAGGCTGTCTAAAGACCTCCAACGGTAGAGACGAAGTCGTCTCGCTGTTGCGAACCCCACTATTCAGTCAATTGCGTGACGTCAATCACCAATACTGATTCTTTCCCGTCAAACAGAACTCATCAACTCAACAACCAATTGACAACACTTTTACGGAATGCCATCACATCGCCGAACGCACTCATCCACATCCATGACGCTCCCTTCGCCGACGCTGCATCCAGTGACGGTGCGGAAAGCGCCGTTTCCTATTGCGCTGGTTCTCCGTAAGTGTATTCTCTTCTTGCTCGAATCTTCCCATCTTACTGCTCTGCTCGTCCTTCCAAATCTGTCTCCCATTCCGCAATCCGACACAATGAATCGCCAATCTGGGCACCGCAGTCCTTATCGCCGTTACGCTTACCATTCTCTCCGTCTACGTCCCGGACCTGATACACGTCACCGAATCAAGTCCTGGACCAACGCACTTCGAGACCAAGTACGTCCCTTTCCACCGCCTTCTTCCCCTTCGAAGCTTAAATGATTTCGTTTGTCGCAGGTATGGCTTGTACCGCAGGTATGCGCGAGATTCACAGCTTTAGGACGAGACTGACGCCCTACAGATGTACACGCAAAACACCAGCACCAAACACCACATTCACCTTCCCCCTTTCTTCACCCCCATTCTGGGACGTCCCGCAGGAGACATATATTCTCGAACGCTCCGACGCGAAGGATCATGCCCCGCCTTCATCGCTCGAACGTCTGCAACGGCTTCTGCAATCAACACGGCGCGTCTCTTCCTCTGCCGCATTCTCCGCGATAGGGGAAGGCAAAGCCGGTATCGAGGGTTTGGAAGATACTCCAATCGACGGCGAGGGCGATGATTGGGTGTGCACGCCGTTCCCGCAGAATTCGGAATGTGAAAAGTTCGGACAGAAGTTTTGTGAGTCCTTTGGCGGAAGGGAGGAGGACACTGCTGACTTCCGTGGGACAGGTATTCTTTGGTCGACTGGTAAGCGTATTGTGGTTGTTGGAAGGCGTTTGGGTTGACCAAGGTTGTGTAGCGGGATACGCGGCGCAATTGGCGTTGGCGCCTTGTGTTGTGGCGTTGATCACCCTCGTAATAATCACCGTCGGAATCGGTAAGTCCGGTCCCCCACAAGCACCTGTCATACTGACACCGGACGCTTCGCAGGCTCACGCAAAGTCCGCGCCAAACGTCGTCGCGGCGGCTGGAAAATCGTGTCCATACTCATGGGCGTTCACGCCATTCTGCAAATCATCAGCGTCGCCATCATCCTGCACGTGTACCGCACGGACCCGAGATTTAGAGGCGAGAAGAGTCATCTCGACAAGGCGTGTGGTTTTGGAGTGGCGAGTGCGGTGATCAGTGTCGGGACGGTGTTGGCGTTGGCGTTGACGGGCGCTGCGGCTGGTAAGTCGACTCTATCCTTCCTTGAGGGTAATAGTCACTGAGATACGCATACCTTGTGTAGAGGCTGGCAAGACTTGGGCCGCCGGCAAATCAGCCAGGAGGCTCGCCAAGAAACGTCATCGACGGACGCGGTCCGGCAGAGTTGTGGCCATTCCCGGCGGAGAGGAGGTGGATGAGGAATCGGCGTTGCTGGCCGGGCCCGTGGAGGAAGATGATGAGGCGAGGGCGACGGGCAGCGGCGCAGGGTTGGCGTGAGGAGGGTTGTATCGTAGATCGTGTCCATTTGATTGTCTCCAATGTATCAACCTGACCCAGAATCGTTGGAGGTGTCTGGTGTGGTGGCCAATGCACTCTTAGACTTCAAGCGAAGTCCACAGCAAACGAGAACCGAGGCCAATCGACCCAGACAACACCTCTCAGTATGGGCTGGGTTGTCAGTTTGTCTTCGATGTCACGGCCCATGAGGACAGAACAGGCGACACACCAAGCCATGCATATGGGTCTACAGCTACATCCACCCTTGCATACCGGTGCATCTACATCCGCTCAACCAGGCGGCGCATATCGTCTCTGCGCCACACAATACTCTTGCCACAGCCGATCCACAAATGCCGGATCGGTCTGCCCACAACATCAGCACAGCTCCGAGCCGAAGAAGAACGACTCACATGGATGGCACCCAACAACGCATTCACAAACTCCCTCTTCTGTTCCGGATTACCCTGCTCTGGCATTCTGTGCTGCGGCTGACGATTCCACGCGTTGACGACAGCCTGCGTCGCCGCACTCTGGTTCAGCAGGTGTCCTCCTCGCGCGGCAAAGACGTCCCCGTTCTGCGTGTTGTGACCCTGGAACGACGGCTGCGGCGACATGGCGTGTGGATATCCTGATAGCTGTTGCGATTGGTTGGAAAGGTACGACGGCAATCCCGGATGCTGTGTGTGCGGAGGGTATCCTTGGGGCGGATACGGGATGTACCCCGATCGAGAATCGAATGATGGTTGACTTGTTTGTCCCGGGAGGGAAGGTCGGACGTGCGGGCTGTGCATGTTGGGTGTTCCCAAGGCGGGGGCGAGGTGTATCTGCTGTTGTTGCGGCGGCGGAGTAGCGACGTGCCTTTCCACCGTGGCAGGTGTCCTCGTCGGTGTCTGTAGATTCGGATTGCCGTTGCTCGGTTGTGTAGGTGTATTGGTGACTTTCAACCCCATCATCTGCTTCAACGCCATCGTCAGATCCCCTCCTGCCCCAGCCCCTGCCCCTGCCGGCCCCGTCGGTTTCCCGTGCGGACTTGCGACCTCATTCGACGGTTGTGTAGAGGGGAAGGAAGACGAATGCGGGAGTTCGCGTTGTGGCGTGTTTGGTGCTTGTAGCTTCTCAAGAAGGGCCGCCATAGACATTCCCGAGGCTTGGGAGGCGTTTGCGGGGGCTGGTGAGACTGGGTTCTCTGTTGGTCGAGTCGGCATGGCGGGAAGGGATGTTGTTTCTGTTAACGCTGCGCCGGTTGTTGCTGTTTGTGGGGCGGGTTCATCTTCCGAAGGACCGCACAAGCTGCCACGCACAACATCAGCACAAGAAGGGAACCGATGCCGGGGGTACGTACTTGTTCAAGAATTCCGCCAATCGGCTCGCCTCTTCGTTCCCCGCGACGTTGTTCACGCTGTGACAATATAACGCCACCCTTGTCTTCTTCCCCTCCACCATCGCCCCATTCTCTACCTTCCCGCCGTCCGTCTTCTTCCCTCTTCTCCGCGTCGGCGTGTCCTGCTGTTCCCCCTCTCCTTGCTTCCCCTCGCCGACCCGTTGCGTAAGACGGAAGGCATCCATATCAACCCCATACACGTACACCCACGCGCCTTGTACCGTTATCGATGTGCGACGCGGGAGGAGGGGCTTTTGCCAGTTCTTGATGCCGTTTCGGTTGAGGATGATGAGGCCGTGCGGAGGGGTGGATTTGCTGTAGGAGATGATGATCAGCGAAACGTCAGGAATATCAATGACGAGAAGTGTGGCTGAGTCTCCGGTACAGGTGAGAGCACAAGGGTACCGTCCTGCACTAGGTCTCCTCATGGCCATCCGTTTCGACTCATCTCCGGCAAGCGACATCCTTCGCTCGTGCCGGCCTCTTCTGCGTTCTCCAGCGCGCCGCAAACCAACGCTCCCCGATCCGCGGGATCAAAATCAGATCCAGCGACTCTCGGCCTCGTCCTTGAGTTCTCGCCGTCCTCTGAGCGATGTGACCATCAACTCTCGAGGTCCTTTTGCGTGAGCTGGAATAAGCGAGTTCGATGTCTGGGTGTCCTCCCTGTTGGAATTCGTTGAGATTTGGGTTTTGTTCGGAGCCCGTGGTGGATGCCGCGATGTAGGGATGAAGGAGAGATGTTCCGGTATGAGACGAGGCCGGCGAAGAATCGAGAGCGTGAAGCGGAAGGCGTTGACTGGGACCGGACGATAGTTGTTGTTCGTATTTCGTCGTCGGTATCGAAAGACTGACTTTCGGCGGGATTGCTGGCTCATTCCGAGGCGGAGACAGTCCTATTCCGATGCATGATCCGAAGGAGTGCGCTTCCGTCCGCCATACGGCGATTCGGACATCTTACTGAGACTGCAGTATTGGTGAATAATCACCGTCGTCCCGCTGTCAGACAACATCACAACTTCTCCGCTCTTTCGCAACTCTTCACCTCTTTCCCCCACACAACACCGCGTCCTCCTCACGTCGAATCGCTTTGCGACACATCAACTCACCTCTCATACACAAACAACCCTCCCTCAACGCCCATCTTCTCCCATTTCCCTTCCCCCAGATCCCGATACGCAACGACATAGCCCGCCTGCGCCAGCGTCCGAGTGATCCCGGGGTCGACGCGTTGCAGGGAGCGGAGGGTTGTTGCTGCTATTGATGGGTGCGGTTGTGCCATTGCTGTTGATGGGTGGTGATGGGAAGAAGGGAGAGAGGCCGGAGGAGGAGGTGTTTTTGTTGAGTATTCGGTGATTTCGACCAAGTTCGGTAATCGGCCGCCGGAGAGAGAACCGGCCGCCGGTTTCAAGTGGTCAGATAATTTGCTCAACTTCCCAAGAGGAGCTTGCGTTCGACATGGGAAGCCCGTAGACCTCACAACACACGTGCGGTAGACTAGGTCAAGCAGCGAGCAAAAGGTGATGCCGCAATGGGACGCTGGACGGTGAGTATCTGGACATGTGTCAACCGAGCCGCTTTAGCCTCACAATGTCGTTAGGGCTTCGTTAGGGCAAGTGCACATCATGACAAGAGAAAATCGAGAATTAGGAGACAGTTTGGCAAAGCCTCGAAGGCCGTATAAGCAACTAGGTAGTACACATACATCGATGCGCCGCATCCTGGACACACCGCACTATATAAACTATACTACCAACGTCGGGGATACAGATGAAGCATCTCGTACCAAAGACCATTCCTTCTAGGCTCCGGTCGAGCGACCAGAAGGTGCCCTCTCACTTCTTTCAGCGGTGCTGATGGCAAGGAATTTAATCGTCAGTCAGGAATTCAACTGAACGCCGGTCGCGCGGAAGCTTCGCCGGAAGTGATCCAGAGTCGGTCCTCCTCGGGACTTCGCGTTTGGCTTGCCAGCAGCTTTGCAAGCTCCCGTTCGCTCTGCAATTCCTGCCCATTGTGGCCCGCGTCCGCAAGCCGTTTCGGTTGAACACTCGAGTGAACGACCACAATGCTCTGATGCTCTACGCGTTTCTGATCAACGGATCAAGCCCAGCTCTCGTCACTCCCCTCCTCCCCCGCCGTAACCTCATCCGCCGTATCTTGTCGTCCTTTACACGTGCTGCAATCACGGGCGTACGCGCTGTGCGTGCCGAGCCGCAACCATCAAGGAAGAGGGCATGGGTGGTAGCCCCAGTATAGGAGAGAGAGATTGCGTATTGCAGGTCTGTTTAGTGAGTAGCCTCGTCTCGTGTCTATCCCTTCCTGGTTGCTCTCTCGTCGCGTTTGTCCGGTCGTGTGTCGTGGTCACCTGTGCACCCCCCTAGGGGAGATGCTGCCAAAAAAAAAACTGCCACTCGCTTCATCATCACCTGCTGCTGTCGAAGCCCATCGCTGACCACACATTCGCTCTTGCATCACGCAGTATACGTGTTCTGTACTTGTCGCAACCCACTATTCAATGAAAATACCTACATTCTCCACCTTTCCATTCTCTCAACCGTCACCAGGCAATACGGAAAATGCAGTGAACTATGAAGTCACCTATGCATCATCGTTCACCCTCGTCACCAAAATCGTTATCGCTTACAACTGTCATCGATTCTGCGCTGCACCCGGGTCTCTTTGACCTATCGCTTCCGGCCACGTCGACAGCATCGTCTGCAGCTGTGCCACCATGTTACGCATCCTCTCCGGATCGTGTCGAGGGGTCAACTCGCTGCTCAACGACTTTCTATAAACGGACGCCGCCAATTCCTTCCACTGCGCATGCAATGCTCGTACCTCTCGATCCCGTTGATCCTGACGCTGTGTGACGTGTAGTGGAGGGGGAGAGGAGGATTGTAGGCGGAAATCGGGAACGTCGTCGGGATTATCGTCGTCGACGTCTGGTGAGTCTCCATCCTGATGTGTCGCGTCGTTGGTGGGTTGCGCCATCGCTACTGAAGCCAGCTGCGTCCCAAGCGGGGGCATCGAGACGGCGAGATGCACGCTGCTACCCGTCACTGACGCAGCGTCGCCTTCGAGCGCATCTCGTAAGTCTTCGACTATAGGGCTTCCAGGTATCGGTCTTTCGTCGTCGACATCAACATGGGCAGGACTGGGTGGGAACATCATGGTGTACCGCAGGACGAGGAACATATGCTTGCACTTGTCGTGAGTTCGCTGGTAAGATTGACAGGTGCATGCAAGCGGCGGAAGGGTATTCTTCCCAGCCGCGAAGGAGATGGTATAAAATGCACGCTGATCTTGCATAGACCTTACTCGTATCTGTGGGTTCGTAGAATGGTACGTCGGATCAGCTTGGCCTCTCGTTGACTGATCATGGGTCACGAAAAAGACAGGTTACCTGGGCGCCCGCTTCCAACACCTCCACGCAAGCGATTACATCGTCGTCCGTGTATTCCATCGCACGAGTTCGATTGCGTCTCTCCGCCGTCGTCAAGGATGCTTCTGCAAAACCGCGAGCGACACGCAGATGTGCGAATCGAAACAGGGGGAGGATCTGTTCAGAGTATTAGCAAACGCTGCATCTTACGACAGCGGGAGTTCACAAACCTCGCGGAAAAGCATAGCAATGACCTGTGGCATGTTCAAGTTCCTCTTCTTCATGTGATTCTTCTTCAGTTTCTGATGCCAACTCTCTAGGTAATTGTTCGTATCAATACCGCCATGCTCGTACTGTAAAGGTGGACTGGGGTCAACATCGATCATGGTATCATTCTGCGTGCATACCCTCCGTGAGTAACCTGCCCACTCCTCCGCTTGATAGTGCCACTGCCGCACGAAGTATGCCATAAATGTCTTCCACTTAGGGCCTTGCGAACCCCACTCCACTTGCGCCTGATTCCAAGCCTCGTTGAACTGCGCCTCGGTGGGCGCCCTCACCATACTCTGTATGAGCACCCGGGCGGACTGCACTTGCGACTTCATCACGGAATTGTTCGTCCCCTTCCCAACCTTTCATGCAATTGCGAGGAAGGGAGTGTTTAGCTGACGCACAGGTCGTTCTTTCACTGCAGCTCACCTTACTGTCCAAGTTGGAGTTGATCGCTTTCCAAAAGTGATAATGGCAGTAGAGAATGTTTGCGCCGGGAACGGCCAGGGTGATTGCGGCATGCTCGGTCCGGGAGCAGTCGATGATGAAGGTATGTGGTTTCCTCTTTACGCATGGGGCATCCGGGTCACTAAAGAGTTTCCGTAGGAACAACTCTATAGGATATCTGTAAATTACGCAGCGCAATATCAGAATCAAGATGATAGATGCATACGATCGATCAACGCCGCCTTCCAGTGTACTCACTGCGATCCGGACTCCGTCATCAAGAATGCCACTGGTGTACCGCGATTCACCTTCTTGTTCTTGACGATCAAGGTATACAAGTAGGCTTTGTTGCCGTTCAGACCTTTCGTTACGTTGTGAGTCGCGTCCATCATGACGATTCCTCCGTACTTCTTCAAGATCTATCCATAAACTATCTCAGGCTAGGTCCTGGACTGGGTATTGCACACTGACCTTGATCTGCCATTTAGTTGCGAATGCTATGACGTCTACCGGGCCGTCGGGACTTTCTCTCAAGCAGGAAACACTCCATCCCCTTCAAGATTACGCTTCGACATGAATTTTGGCCTGACGCATGGTCGAATAGGACGACTTACCCCGTTGCTTTGATTTCCGACAGAAGTGCCCCGCATGCCTCAACGTCCGCCAGCTTTTCACCGTTCAGGTTGGTGGGTCGAACCTTTGTGGCGTTGTGCAGCCGTATGCGCGCGCGGATGTAATCGATGTTAACTTTGAAGTTATAGAGCATGGGCCGGGGCACGGCCTGCGCTCCTGTGGCAGCCTCCGACTCCTCGCCGTCGCTGCTTGCGTCCGAGTCGGAGGACTCGTACTAAAAGAATGCGTGAGTCAGTCTAGGACGGTGTTATGAACCCTTCTTCTTACTGACATCTTCCATTGCAGCTTCACCCAGAGCGATATGGTTATAGATCGCCTGCGCCATCAGACCTTCCTCCACCCTTTCCTGTATCCATTCTCGTACTCCCAGCGGCATACGGGATTCCGTTATACTATCCTCAGACCGAGGATCTGACATGTATGATCGGTATAGAGCAGTATGTATGCGTCATGAGCAAGAACTCACCGTGCTCGGTATGCCTGCCTTCAACTACCACCCTGAAGGATTTATCGTCCAGCTGATATACCACCAGCCTAGCCTTGCACCCGACCTTGATACTTGGCTTCGTCACAAGCTGTTTTCCCTTTCCTTTCTTGGGCTCCGGCTTTCCCGCATGATCGCACAAGTAGAGCGTCCGATTTTCTTTGCCACTCAAGGGCTTTTTTCGCTTGTACGCGCGGGTGACCGTTTGTACCATATCTATCTCCATCACTCAGAAACGTGCACCCTCATGGATATTCATTGATTGCTACTCACCTCCTTCGCTTTCTCCCCTCTGGGCCGCCTCCGCCTGTATCTTCTTCCTCTTTTCCCGCGCGTATCTCTCACGCTCCTTCTCATTCTTCTTTGCCAACGTCACGCCCTCCTGCCACCTCCAGTGCTGCAGCTTCACCTGCAGCTTCATCCACTCGTCGAATGCACCCTGATCCTTGAGCAGAACCTCCCTGCATACATCGTCAGGAAGCGGCGCTGACAACGCATCCTGAGCGAACTTGAATGCCACGCGTTCCACGACGGGTTTCCTGAATACCGTCGAGGGCTGTCCTTCCCATGCATCCAATATCGGTACAACAAGTTCCCGAAGTGGCGTAGGCGGACGAGCTGCAGCGACAGGCTGTTGGGCGGAGACCGAGTTGACTGATAAAGGCAGAGAGGCTGAACTGATATCTACATGGGATACAGCTACCGCGGACGAGGACGATCTCTCTCCCACTGGGGGACCTCGGCGATACTCGACGATCTGCGGATTGATGCCGCTTGTCGGGAGCGAGGCTGGGTAAGGCAGTGTCTCCCCTCCAAAGTGGAAGGATCCTTCCGCTGTTCTCTGACGATAATTAGATACAGAGCCGGGGGGAAGCATGCCGCGCAGGGGTAGCGCATTGCCATTGTCGCCAGACCGGGTGGGAGAGGTCTGATAAGTTGCGTAGTCGGAAGGGAAGGCAGCGAACATGGCGGTGGAATGCGGGCAAGGGGGACGTCTGCGGAACGGTCGGTCTCAGCAGATGAAAGTTCGGACGTTTGGAGCTGCCTGGAGGTTGGCCAAAACACGAGACGCGTCATACGCGTGACGTCGCGTGAATGATCGATCATGTTGCTGTTGGCGGAAATGCATCAAGTTGAGAGTTGGCCGAGAGTTGGTAAACGCTAATGGTCTGATCGGCGTTCAGGTCAATTCCTGACTGACGATTAAATTCCTTGCTGCTGATGGTGGAAGTCTCATCCTCTGAGTGCTGGGTCGCCGCTTGTGAGGCCTCCGCTTGAGTGCCTGGTCCATGTGATCCGGGCTGTACAGTACTCGGGGCGTTCACTTGCCCCTTTGGCATTTTCATGTGTGATTCGCGCTGGTACTGTTGCCCCTCGGCTGACGCCTTAGTTCGACTCCTCTCCGCAGGCTTCGGTTTTCGCACGCAGCAGCACGCAGCGATACATGTCGCACAACGAGGCGAATCGCAATCGTGCTTGCAGTGATACACACAAAGCGCGCAAATGTTGCATGAGTCGTATTGTTCGGGCATGTGTGAGAGCTTCGAGGGGCTTGAGGGATGACTGACGTGTGATAGGGATGACACAGGAAAGGGGATGGGTAATGACACTTACCTCGACGCTTGCGCTGCGACTTTTACTTATAGGCAATAACGTATCCTCCAACATTTCTAGGCAGTCTCACATTTTTACCTGAAGATGGGAGAAGGGCTCTGCTTCCTTTCTTCTGGTTCTCCTTGGCTTGGCGTAGATCCAGGCACTCGAACTGAAATGACGTGCTGTCGATGATGCTCTGGTGTAGTGCCATTTGCCAAGACTCAAGGGGAAGACGGCTATGTCAAGACTGCTGCGAGCGTGGCAAGCTCCACTCGCTGTGAGCCACTAGTCGCTGTTACATAATCCGCGGAGCAGACAACTTCGACTCATACGGCTGGTCTCGATCTCCGCTATCAGCGTCATCGGTTGCCGATCCGAACTTTGATCAAGCGCGTGATTCGCAAGGCCTCTCCCTCAAAAGCTTACGGTCAGGATGATCGTATCGGCAGGCGCCTCTGCTCAGCCATATGAAAACATGTGAAGTGGAAAAAGACTGAAGTGGTCTCCCTGCATGTTCTGCGGACGGTGGTGACACGTCGTTATGGTAGGTAGTTCATTAGGAGTATATAGAGAGTACATCGCTTGTTCGCACGTACAGATACCCGCCTGGGGGGTTTATCATCGTATATTTTCCCCTCGCTGCTTTCGGCAGGTAGTTTCCTGGTTGTAAGCGAGGGAGTCACTTATCCAGTCGAAGGTGACTCTGATGAATGCCGTCGAGCTGGCTCAGGTCTCCAGCATCTACAGAAGGTTGAATCGCCGCTGACTAAAAATCTCCGAGCTTTAGGCTTTAGGGTGCGTTCGTGGATCTGCGAACCCTCATATTGTTTTGTCTTGGCTTCGGTTCCTCATGATTATCATTTCCCGGTGCTGTAGCTCCCCCAGCTCACGTATGGATGTTGTGACCCCTGATAATCCTTTTGCCCGTTCGCCGATCCCCCTCCAAACGGAGAGCGATGTACGTCGCCTCGTCTTTGCACACAGCCTTCAGCGGCTCAAGGATGTGCATTTCAACCGGGACAGTTTATATGGCACGTTTCACTTCGACGCGGGTAAAGCACCTTCTGCTTTGAGTCGTCGCTTCTAGGTGGATACTTTTGGCCAATGACCTGTATTGGCTCTCGTATTGCTGTGTTGGGGGACAGGGGGGAGGGCGGGCAGGGGAGGGGGACGTCCTCTGATCATCGCTGGACAAGTTAAGATGAAATGAATGAGAAGTGCGTAGTCGACAACTGTCTTTCAACGGCCGCTGATGCAGTGTGCTTATACTGTTAGATTGGATGATGCCCTGTATAGACGGTGGAGAGTTGGGGGAGGAAGAGTGGTATCGTTGACCCCATATGTGGATCGACCGCTGCTAGGAGCGGGCTCTGTTGCACATGTCCCTGTGGTACAGCCGCCATTGCGGCAGTAATGGCCGGCTGTTGAGCCAGGTCGATTTCGTCATTCGCTGTGGTTGTTGGTGGGGGGGGGGGGGGTTGCCTTTTACAGAAGCAAAGTCCAGGACAGCATATCCATGCAGAGTTACTCGAACGTTCTGCACGAGCTTCCTGGTTGGTCTGACGGGGCTGCGTCATAATTGAAAAGTCCAGGGGAAGACTAATAGTTTGATTACTGCTAGGGACGAGTTGTAGCGAGAGCAAATAATGGTACGATCTGTTTTTATGTTTTCGTTCAACTTGCAGCGATTCTTATGGCCCGTGTCAGTTCAAAGCGTTATAGTACCCTTTTGAAAGGAATGGCGGCGTATCCTTTTCGTCAACAACCCCTTGATCCGAGCATAGCTTCCGTTCCAAAATGGCATGCTATCCTAAACACAGACGGCAGCTCTACCCTGACGAAACGATAATCTCGCCGGACTCTGTATCAGGTAAACCAAAAGCGGATGACGGAGGCATAAATTTGTGTGAAGTAGCAGGTGAGAAACTTTGTAGTATGTAGATGCGGATTGAATGACTGCAGACACTCATATCTACCTCTTCATGCCGGGGCTATTGCGGCCAGGGAAATGAACGCTGCCAACGTCCCTCCTCAGACATCCAAATCCGAGCGCATATCAGAGAACACCGTGAAAATGTCACGTGCCCTCACTGCGCTTTCGACTCCAAGGGCACCGAAAATATCGTACGTCACGCCATCGAGGCACACGCGATGGTGATCCTGAAGACCTTGCGACAAAATGGAAACGTGCGCAACGGGTTCTGGTAGATGTCTGGATGTTCAACTGGAATGCGGCCAACGGCTTCGTAGGAAACAGAAGTACTGAGACATCTACGACTCTGCGAACTGATTCCTTGTTCGGCAATACCGGTGCTGCGACGCAAAGTAACGGCGTAGCTGGCGACTCGACGGACCTTTTGCGCCCGGGTTGGTATACTTCAGAGGATCCATCTGTAATATTACTCAGCGATGGTAGTGAGTGGACATCGGCGTACAATGTGAACACCTGTACTTGTGGCCGGATTCAAGAATGCCTTTCCGTTGTCCTGAGTGCAAAGTTGTTATCGAGTAGGGACGAGATGATAATTCACGCCGCCGGTAACACATTGCGGGTCCCACGAATTTGTCGATTAATCAATCAGAGGTTGTGCTTGTGGTAATCCCTTCATACTTATCTTGGTCTGAAGAGACGCGGTATACGGGAATATTGCGAGCATGACCTCGTAAAGAAGACAAACAACGCAGGCGCTGAGCACAGAGAATTAGCGCAACAATGGCCACACGCTACGTAAGCTTCCTATACAGGTTGATAACTTTCACTGCTTCCAGTGCTGCCGTGATCCTCTCCGCCATGATGAGTAGGCCCAGGCTCCGGAAGTCAACAACGGTGATCGCAGCCGTCGACCCCCATCGCCTTGTGTGGTAAGATACTTCAGCGTTGTCAACCGGTGGGTTATAGCTTCTCCAGCTCGTCATCGCCCCTTTGATTCTTTCATGTACTCCGGGTCCTCCTTTATCATTCGTATGGGCGTCATCTTGAGGTTCATCTTGGCTGAGGGCTGAGACAAATGAAAGGCCAAGCGCAAGCTCGGCTCACTATAGGAAGTAATTACTTCACCCTGAATCCTTGCGCACCCGATCAAGAATGAGTTCCATCGAAGACTGGAATGCTATCGTCAAGCTTCTCATCGAGGACTACGAGAGTACGAGTAACATCGCAGAGAGAAGGGAAATTCGCTACACTCTAGAAAGTGCGCTGGACATCCAATATTCGGAGCAGCAGAGAACGAATTCGATTCAGTCCGACAGATATTCCGGCGGTAATACAAGGTCATTCTCAACAGGGAGGTATTCGGAGGTATGTTCGATGGTCTGTACGTACATCCCTGCGATCGACCTAAAATAGAACTTGATGGTCTTCTGACTTGCTCCACTGAAGATTGGTACGTCATACGAAGAGATGTCTGGAATAATGCTTAGCTTTCCAATGTCCCGACTCCTATTTCTTCTCAGACGCAAGGCAAAGATCTACAGGGCGGTTTCGCCCCAAGACCGGTCAGGTGGGGACCTCTATGATTTCCAGTAATACTATGTGGGAACCGACTCCTGGCCGAATGGATCAACACCCGATGCGGCAGGCGACTCGAGCTGAGAGATTTGCCACTCGGATACCCAGTAGGTCTTTTGTCGCGCAACAATTTGGACATCCGGACTGGAGCTAATAAACTTCTTGTACTTGTTTTCTTCCCTGGATGTGTCGTTGCGTTGTGAATACAGGACCTTTTAGGAACCTCTGGGGGAATAACGGGGAAAAGGTAGCAAAACCAAGTGGCAGATCAAGCAGGCCCGGACTTTCCCGTTCTGAAGCCGCACCCACCGCCTTGACAAGCGGATATACAAACGGAACAGCTTCGAGCAAAGCTTCTTCACTTGACTCTCAGGCAGAACATGAGCAACACCGGCGCCATGCTATCCCCGAGGACCGTCCCGACGGATCTCCGTTGGATCACGAAAATCCTCGTCGTCTTACTACCCGCACAGAATGGGTCGAGTCTGTGCTATGGTTTGGCATGCCCGTCGACAAGGGCATATCGATCGAACTCTCCTCTAGGATCATGAGGGCCCTAGCAGAGAGTCCGAAGCCGATCATGATCTACTTTGGTACAGGTGAATGGCAATCTGCGGGAATCTTCCTCGAGTTCGATCGGATCATCGAACGGCACTTGCAGAGATTAGGAGAGAAGGAGATGGACAATGTTCGTTACTCCTGGGACTGGGGGTACTTTTACTCGGCCGGATTCCAGATCTCCATTTCTTATTCGTGGCGGACATCGACGCGGAGTCGGTGGAGTGGCAATCTTGTCGCGGGAAGACTGTATGTGCCGCGGGCCGGAGATATCGAAAAGGAGTCGTATGGTTTTGAAGCGGTCAAAGGATATTTCACGGTCAAAGGCAGGGCGGTCGAATGACAGGATAGCTTGAAGATTTGCACGTTGTAGTCGACTACGACAAGATGTTCGGTCAGATAATCAGTATCTCCTTGCGCAGGCGACTCTCGTGACACATCCTCCATCATCATGAGATTTGCAGACAGAGTGCAACTTCGCTCGTTTGGGCACGTTACTGTACAAAATACCTAGCTGCCGACTTGATTCGCGAGCTCCGTATCTTCAGTTATGTGAGTCGAGCAGGTGGGGGTAGCTTTGATCTCTATGAACTGGTTCAAGTCGAAGCCGTCGAGTACGAGATACAGGTTGTTTCGCCTTGGATCTCCGTTAGACGGATCTGGCTCTTTGGTACGACGTCATGCATCAAACATATACCTAGAATGACAACGATGCTCAAAGCAAGATGCGAAATCTCGGAAGATGCTTTCGGTCCTTTCACTTCCCGGAGACTGGTTGTCTAGGTCGGTTTGGAGGTTGCATTTAAGGTAGGCGATGGCTCTTGCTCCAGCATGTCGGAAGCAGGCCTACAGGTCGCGGCGCCGTTTGTCCTAGATATCTGTCTTCGCGAGAGCTCGTCGCATCTCTGTCTACTCATCCTTCTTCTGGGCACGCCACTCAAGCATTATACCTCGTGGGAGTGTATCATGTTCAGCAGCAGCCACACCGTATTTGGATGGATTGGAGAATTCGGTCCCCTACAAGAAGTCTTCGCCGACTGGATCCGTTCGCTGTAGACCACGTCAGCTAGAGATTACCCACCGACAGTGGTTGAAGCGGACTTGCCTCTTGATTTTATCGTCCACAGGGGGGTAGTTCGGTGCCGTATACCTTCTCGTCGTTGTCCACCTTTTGAAGGTTCACCTATAAGTACCACGCGCCGTTTCCCTGTAGTTCCGGCTCGTTCCTGATGGCTTTCCTTTTACATATTGAGCCTGTGACGGCAAGCAATGAAGGAAAGGCTAACGTGCTACTGAGATACGCCACATTCTTGTCGTCCAGAGCAATCTACACACCGCCATTGATGAGTTTCCGTAATAGGATAGCCATGGCTGGGTATCACTCACTTCAGGTGGCGCCTGCAGTATAAGACTGCAGCCTGACTTTGGGCTGAAAGGCGCAAGCTTCCGCTGAACTCCGGGTCCGAGATCGTACGTAAAGAGATGACGTACTCGTTCTCGACTACACATGTTTCACCCTGGGCGCAGTCCATTGCGCCACAATTGGCGGCATTGACTACGAGTCCGGCGATGATTAAGGCGAAGATAATCCGGGCGATCGAGGGAAAAGGCATAATTCTAGCGAGAGATGCTCAGTGGCGCCAGTCTTTCGTCTTCCGTCTATCGCTTTTGGCTTCGCTCCGTGTATCGTCTCCGCTCCAGCAGCGTGGCCACTCTGTACCAGGACAACTGTTGTACAGTCACAGGGATGTGTTGTCCGTAGCCTCAGATCTAAACTGTAAGGGAATGATTCGTCATTCGCCTTTGTCGCGTCATTCTCCGACTTCTCGATCGAATCCGACGCCAGAGTACG
>JAKLLX010000143.1:28105-39990 GCA_022813745.1 Naganishia kalamii | reverse complement strand
ACACGTTGACCCTTCTGGCTGGTCATTGACCAAGTGATACAAGGCACAGACCCAGCCCCATTACCAGGTACCTTACAGTTGAATCGAAGTGTTCGGTATAGGCACTTGCGTCGCATGCTTTCTTCGTAGTCGGGCAATTGATGTGCCTCGCGAAGAGCATGTTGCCATTCTTCCCATGTTCGGAGATTGGCTCGATGTTCTTGGCCGAAAGAGATGAAGGTGGAAAGGGCATTGTCTTTGAGGATCGAAGGTAGAAGTTGAAGAAAAGCAGCGTCGGGTGCTCCGGAGTAATCCAAGATAGCAGTGACCTTTTCGATCCAAGCGTCTACGTCTTCGCCATCATGGCCTTTGAAGGGTGGAAAGTCGGTTGCCTTTAGCTTAGCAGGGGCGACGGTGGTAACGGTAGGTGTTGCGGATCGGCTAGAGTTTCGGTAGACAGGTGTCTCTTCCCGAGGGGTGTATACCGGACGGGTCTGACGGTATGGCTGAGGTGGTGGCGTAAGGTCTTCGGAAGCTTTGACTTCCTGCTCGTCGAGACGTTGGCGAAGGGACCCGACTTCTCCTTTCAGGCTTGACATCATGGTCAATAGCTGTTGCAGGATAGGATCGGTGTTGCTGGTGGTGACAGAAGGTGGGTTGGGTTCTGGCTCCATAGAGGCTGGGTAACGTTGCTGTTGATGTTCTTCATCGTGGTTGTCTTGTTGGTCAATGCCAGTGAGGGTACTGGCAATAGAAGGGGTCGGACTTGCTGGTCTGACGTTGCTGGAGGCGACTGACATGTCCCGTACAGGGGCAGTCGGAGCGGATCTCATTATCCGAGGGGGCATCGCTGATGTACCAATCAGGTGCGAGAGGCGGTTCCGATGTTGTTGTCGATGAACCGAAGAGGTTGGTGTATACCCAAGGTCCTACTTGGCTGTATGGCACCGCTATCCCAGGTCCTACTGGGCTATAGCACTGGAGGGACTGACACTAGGGGTCAGTAGTACGAGCAAGGCTCGGCGTTGCGTCCAACGACTTTGGAGATGGAGGTGGGAGAGGAGGATGTGTTCTCCTTTACAGGTAGAAGCTACTGGTTACCCGGGAAGGGGTTCCAGATGTAAGGGTTTCGAAAGTATGAGACGAAAGACTCACTCGCGATACCAAAGACGGGTTCAGTAGCACTAAGATGTGTTCCACCTTTAAGGAGAGTTGCACCTTATATGAGAGTTGATTGCTTGAAGGGGTAGCTAGTCCTTTCAGAGAGGGAAGGAGTTGTGTCGAGAGTTGGATGATGGATAAGGAATGTGTTGGTAGAGAGGTAAGGGCGACGCGGTGACGTGTCGTTCCCTTACAGAATCCACCATCTCTGCTGTAATGGATTTTGAGGCAATTGCTCGAATGAAAGCTTCAGTGCTGAAGTTGGGCGGTTTCATCCTTGCGAGTGACGTTGGGAACGAGCGCTGAGCGGAGCTGATGTATTACGAAACGGCGTGCCCGCTCAGTCAAAAAAGGTTCTGCCCTGACTTTGTTATCCGATATTGCGAGGCCCTTGTACCTCCTCCCGTCGCCAAATGAATATAGACAGATTCTTCATTACAATAGAAGGCCAGGGTAGAAAGAAGGATCGGTCGAGATTTGCCCTCTCAGTTCGGCACCTAGAAGACGCAATTGACTCAGCTAGCCGAGACATTGCTTCAAGAATAGTCCTTCTGTTGATCAATGGAAGGTGGCGACCGGATTAAGCAGTATCCAATTGGTGATGGATGAATGCTAGCGAGATTGGGCTTAGGTCCACGGAAGAGCCGATTATTCTGAAATCACTGGTCTTATCACGTGTGAAACCGTCAGATAGCTAAGATGTTGCAAAGTCATTTTTGCCAAGACTGTTAACGTTCTTCTCTCCCGGAGAACGACGACCCAATACGATCAAACGCCTTGCGCTCCTCACGCCTTGTCGAGGACGTCGAACTACCCTGTCGCTCTTCGAATCACATACGACCCCATGAAAAATTGGACATCTCAGCTTTCATCGAGCTTCGTGGTAACCAGGGCCGCTTGGAATACAGAGGAATCTTGTGAGAAACGGCGTAGAGCTGTAAGCAGATATTCGGATGGCACATACATGACTAGCTTGCTACATTTCGAGTCCTCGCTGTGTGTCAGTCGGAGGGTAGTATGCCTCACGGTGTTCGTAAGCTGATGCGGAAAGTGAATGCGGTGGTGAGTATAGTTGAGCAGACAGCAGACAGCATGGGCGTACCTTTTGCATCCGAAGGACGTTAGCTTTTTGCCTTCTGTCACTTTTATTGGTGTATGGCTCCCTACGAACGAATAAAGCGCTTCTGAGCTTGCGCTCTGTCAGCCGTGTAGTTCGATCCCACTTCATAGTTCTTAGCTAATTTGATCTGCCTGTTACAGATTGGTGTCCAACGCCAATGACCTCATTCACCCATTTGCGACACCTTTTGAGAGCGCTGGCCACATCTTCGGTGACACTAAGACGTATGACTTGAAAGTTCGTTCTTCTGGGGTCGGGCTGAGACGACGACGGCCGCTGTCTCTGGCAAATGATTGTCGAAAACGTTCCGCGACTAGCTTCCTAGCCCAAATTAACATCGAAGTCCTTACCCATACATTTCTCAGGCGTTTGAAATCCTCTACAAGAGCCAGAGCAAGGTCGGCGACCTGGCTTCCCAGCCATACTATGACCGTGAGCCATCTACACGTCAACCTCAAGAAAGCTTTCTCCATTCGCTATCGAGCGAATCAGCAGAAAATCCAATACTTGTACACTGTCTGAAGCAATTTCTCATCGCTTCCGTAAGCAACTGAGGGTGAAGAATGCAAGAAGTGTCCTGAACGAGAAACTAGTTGCTATATCCGTCACTACTGCCGCTGAAGTGCTCCCACTGTCTGAAGGGATAATCTGTCTCCAAATCATCAGTGTGAAGGGATAATCTGTCTCCAAATCATCACCTTCGGTTGGGATGTCCAAGTGATGCCATCCATCCGAAGCGGCCAGATCGGAGTCAGACTCAATCTCCTTGTTGACGACTGCACTCGTCGTTCTTTGAGGCGAACTCGGAGATGCAGGCTGTTGTTCTTTTACCGCGACCACTGTCAGGAACCCGTTCTCGGAAGGTAACTTAAACCTGCTTGAGGCAATCAAGTCGCCCAGACTTCGCTCACAAAGCTTCTCTAGCCTTTGTCGTGAATGTTTGAAAAAGATTAATCGCTTTTCTAGATTTCTTTTGCCTTGGAGCAATTGAGCTCGGCTATTCAGGTTGTCGGCCCATTGCCTTGCCAATTCCACAAGAACCTCTTGCTGAGGAGGTGTAGTCGAGGAAGCCGCCAGCCACTCTTTCCAAGTCGTCGCTCTTGATCCTGCAATTTCAATAGAAGTGCCATTGTGCGTTATTGAAAGCCTTATGCTCTTACGCTTTGTTGCAGGATCTCCGCGGCTGAGTTGTGTACCTAAGGAAGTCTCTTAGGCCATCTCCTCAGGTATTACAGCTGAAAGTTTGGTTTCTATTTGAAAGGAAAGAAGCCCGGAACAGGCGGACAAAACTGAAAGGATGAGTTCGTATTATTACAGACCATCTACGCTTTCATTAAAACGGAAACGCCCAGCGAGAACGTCTTGGGGTACTTTGTAGGCGGTCCTTCTGGAATATTCGCTTTCTGCGTGTGCCGGGTTTCCGTAACAGTTTAACCTTATCCCTCCAACGCGTGGGACTGGCAGGTACTGTAGACCCGTTGGAAATATATCTGTGAACCTGACGAGTTCGAGCTCTAGACCACCGGCGACTGTTACATTCTTCGCATTCAGACGATGGACCCAGCACCGAGGTATTCCGAAGGCTGCTCCGTTGCGATACTCGGATGGATCACAGGAAGGTATAGCAAAATGTCGCGGGCCAAATGATCTGTCCTACTTAGTCGCAAGACAGCAAGGCGGTTGTAAAGGGATTCAAGCACACGTTGGTACTACCTGCTATATGACGTGACTATCGTTCCGATACCTGAGTGGAAGACCGAGGGTAGCTGAGCCTAGAGAAGTCTTGCACTCAAGGTCGCTCTGTGATTGAAGGTGTATCAAAGGGTGAAATAAAAAAGTAAAGAGCTATTAGAAGTGAAAGCAGTTGCCTCGTATCTGAATCTATTCAGCTGAGCTGGCAAGCATCTCATCGTCGATAGTATGCGTGATGATATCGACGATAATATGCGTGATAATATGCGTGATGATATCAGAGACAATATACGTGATAATATCAGAGATGATCTTCTCAGTTCGAACTGTCACAATGATCCTGTACATTTGTGAGAAGTATCGTATGCATGGCACTTCTACGGGTATACAGGGTATCATAGGAAGCAGGGTATCAACTATACAGGGAAATACGGAGAGACAAGGAAAGGGAAGGGTTGTGTCGTCACACAAAAGGTTGGTCTTCACCATCGCCAAGCAATACAGATCTGTTCCGGGTTGCAAGAAGTTCATCACAATTTGGAAGTTCTGATCGGCTCATAAATACTGGATTGCTCTCCGGGAATCATTTGCGAAATCATGGGAAATCTTGCACCGTTGTGTTATGGGATGGTATGCACTGCTCCGCCTGCTGACGTAATCAGAACTCCGGCGCTGACAAGTCAGCTCTGGTTGCCTTGCTTAGCCCATCATTTGATGCGGCAAGTTTCAGCACAGTGCGGCTAGCCTCAGCACAGTGCAGTGACTCTCACCACACTGCGGCGAGTCTCACCACGCGCCTGTATACTGACATGGACAGTTGTTTCCCTGGTAAAGTAGCTTCCCCCTGACAGCCCAAATACATATAAAAAGTGACCTTGTTGTCGCCACTGAATGCATTCTGTAGTGGGATACGTAACCTATTACGGTGTTTGATTGACACAACCTTCAGCCTCTCACATCAAGAGCTAGCTACCCTTGAGCCATCGAGGCTAGTCATCAAGTAGACAGGCAAAGTCGCTAAGACAGGTGAGTATTACATAACCACTGCGTAGTCCCTCGACAAAAAGACACGTCAAGCAGGCATCATCACGTATCTCTGTGAGTTGAACTTAGGAAATCTCTGGTCTTGCGATCGAGTAAGGTTCCTCTCAGAGAAGGTGACTTGCCGCTTAACACTGATTACGAGCGGAGAATTTGCCCATCGCTTTGCATGGTCATAGGAGACGTCCAGGGAACGTCATCCAACATCGCCGGATCTTGATCTCCTGCTACAGGATCATCCTCTGGCTCACCGTGTCGACGGCAATGCTGAGTCCACACGAGTGCATACCCTGTTTCCTGCCCCGCAGGAGCTGCATTTGTATAGTCGGTGACGTGTACTTGCCAACAAGGTACATTGATTGGAGTCGTAAATGATGACGTAAATCTCCTTTTGCCTCCTTTCGCCGTGTCGCCTCAGTTCGCCGCAGTTCGCCTCGCCTCACATCCGTTCGCAATTGTATGCTTCTGCTGACGACCATCATGACCCTACTGGCTTGGCATGAAGCGCCTCGCCCGTCAAACAGGCTTAGCAGCGATGGCCCCCCCCCCCCCCCCCCTTTCACGATGCGTTGGGCTTGATGCGGATTGTTGAGACTTGAATGTTCGTGGGGCGTCCTTTGGGAGACAGGTGTGTGATTCCGAGTATCAACCCAGGGAGTTTGTAGATGTCTTTTGCTTCTTCTTCTGTTGACTTGTGCGAGCTTGCGCAGCCGAGGATGAAACACCCTTTCGATCGAGCACTGGAAAAATGACGTGTTCATTGCGTTCTGACAGGGAGCTGCATTCTGGGATGACACCTACAAGTCGGCTTTGAAGGCGTCAACGGAGGCCCTTCACCTCATACGACCCGAGATAGGTAACAGGCGTCATTGTGCCAAATCTCAGAGGCGTGGGCGGCTCCAGTGGCGTTCTGTCAAGTTGGCAAAATCCAACTCACCCGCTCCAATATTGCTTCCGCTGGCCGTGCCGGAGCTGCTGAACTGAATGTTGCCGGCATCGTTCCTCGCAAACACAGATCTTATCGAGGAGCAACAGGGAAGCATTGAATATCCGAAAAAGCACTGTATGGTACCTACGCCGCATCTGTCTATAGTTACAAGGCTGAGACGACTACCTGCCCTAGGCCGTGGCAAAGGAAGACGATTCAATCTCCCTACTAATGCCTTGGCTCCCTTTTCCGGCGTCCGCCATTTCCTGCATCAATGCTCGAACGTGTCCTTTCGCTGTGACATTGCGCCAGAAAGCCGACTGGCGTTGAAGAACTCCGGTCCGTAAGAGGATCGCGACCAGTTCAACCGGCGCGGGTGTTTCCCCTTCAAAATTGTAAGGCGCAACGAAAAGGAGATGCAGATCTTGAAGGCGGATGTGAGGTCGTACAACGAAGAGCGCCGGGCTGAGTATGTGGAAGGTCCACCGGGAATGGGTGAGGAGCGATCTACAGCAAGGGTAAGCAACGAAGCGACCCACAGCGTGTCCCCTGGTATCTCAAAACCGGCATGTGCCTTCGTGTGCTCCTTGCGCTCCGCCAAAATCAATCCAGCGTGCATCTGCAGCACTGCCGGAAAACGACCGACGACACAGTCGATATGGTGGACCCTTTCGCTGCGGCTGGCTTACTGTGCGCTTGATATCTGCCGCTCACAAGCCTGGAGACGGAGCGAGTCCTGACGCTCCAACTCGGTCAACGCGCGAGCAAAGGAGACTCTGCTTCGGGTCGGCGTATGGTATCGACCATATAGTGCTCCTCACATGCCATCAGCCTTTCACATCTCTCGCCGCTGAAGATCTCCAAGCGTGGCGCGGAGCGCTGAATGCACCAAGTCTCGCGCCTCCTCGTCCTCGAGACTCGTGAATGTGGTTGGTCGCGTCAAGTGACGCTCCTGGATCTCATTCTTGCCCGCCCACGATAGCTCCCTGATGATCGCAAATGTCGAGGCACGGCCAAGTGCGCGTGCCATCTCGGTCGTGTTGCAATTCCAGGTGTATGATCAGCCCGAGCACCACGATGGAACATGTCGACTTACTTGCCCCATGCGCAACGTCATGTCGCGCATTTGATATGTCTATTCGTTGATCGTCGGCTCTCCATCGAGAAGGGTGTAAGCCCCGGACTCCAGACCAACGAGGATGCGCCGAAGTCCGCGAGCCAAGTTGCGATCTTCCCATGCCTGTAGTGTACCGATTGGCGTCGTCATAACACGACTGGCATGCCCTGCGATACAGAGCGAAGTCGAGACCGATCGGATAGCTTCACCAGGTCTGATAGCTGCCGCTCGATTTGCAGCTCACTGAAAAGGCGGAGGTTTGCAGTGGCGATAGCGAGCCTTTGATCTAGACTCTTGGCCGGAGCCTCTGCCTGTTTCCGAGTGGATTGACTTTCTTCCGATTCCTGCGTTTCGAAATCTCTGCTGTATATGATGATGCCGTCGATGTACACCAATGCAGTCTGCCATTGGTGTCGACCCAAGACGCGATCCATCAAACGTTGAAAGATGGCTGGACCTGACGTTCTGGATTGATGTCGAGCTTGGAGATCTCCTCCTCCAAGGCGGCTCTGTCATCAACCGGTCTCTGTGAGTCCGGTCGGGGCGGCATAACGAGATTCACATCTCGCGAGTGGGGACCTTTAACGGCGATGACTTCTGGTATTCCTATCAATGTTCCGGCGGGAATCTTAACGGCGAAGTCTCCCACATTGCAAATCATGGCAAAGTGGTTTTCGGCGTTCACATTCGCTACTGATCTCGCCACGTAGACATCTTTGCGTGGCTGGCTGGGTTCGATCTGATAGATGCCTCCCAGGCGTGGGAGATCCACCAGTATCGGCACATGTGCTTGGCAGCCTGCATCCAAACGGAACACTTCCTTCGTCCTTGCTGTGGACTGTTCCTGCTTTTCAGTCGACAGGCGGCTACTGGCGATGATAACCTTCTTGGGATCTGCGTCGAAAGTCATTCTTTCCGCCTTCAGATCTATTCGAGCTTTCAGCGGGACCAGTTGGTCGTTGCCAACAATCATCTTGGTATTGAGGCGAGGGACGATGTAGAAGGTGACCTCTCTCTGGTAGTAGTTGTTAGAGCCTTCCGTGACCAGGTAGAGTACGGTCTTTACTGTTCCGGTAGTAATGTTAGTCCCTACGCCCATCAGCCTGAGATTTGAGCTGGATTCTATTTGCCGGTGTGACAAATATTGCTGAGCGTAGTCGTAATCTATACACGATATCGATGATCCGGTATCGATACAGACTTTATGTAGCATTCCTTCCTTGTTATCGAACTTTGCAAGGGCGAAGGTAGGGCATATGTCAGACTGTTTAACTTCAAGAGCACCTAGATGCAGATGGCAGGTAAGGGCTTTGGAGGCTCTTGGTTGACGGCTTTAGCTTTCTTCCCCATCCTCTTGCTTCGAGTGGTAATGACATTCACGTCCTTTGCTTCTCTTTCTGCTTCTTGATTTGGTTTGGGTCTCCACCTATTCTTCATCATGGCAATGTTGTTCGGCGGGGATGCAGGATTTGCCTTCGAGGCGTAGTTGACCTGAGCGGTATTCCCTCTCTTTGGACAATCAGAATACCAGTGCATGCCACCGCATTTGCATGGCGTTCGGGGAAGAGATTTCCCTAATTTGAATAGAGGGCGCGACAGGTCTTGTGTCTGTGGCTGAGCTGGCTTCGGTGTTGCCTGATTCACCGGAGCCCTTGTCGATGGAGATGGTCTTGCGACAGCTGGTGTGAACATGCGATTGTCGCGAATCCCTGGTTCTAGGTCTATGAGGACCATTGGGAAGTCTTCCACATTCTTCACCTCCGTGCTGTTGGCTCTGATGATGGGATGGAGGTGTTTCGGGATACCTTCGAGGATATCTTTGATGAGTACCTTGTCGGACGTGCCTTTCGGGTAGACGTATCGTTGAAGTGCTCGTCTAGCTTGGAAGTAATCGCCGAAAGATTCGCTCCGCTTCAGGATTCGATTGCGACAAAGCATCTGCTTGGTCATCTCGAGATTGGGGAGATAGAACCCTTTTCTGAGTGCTTCTTTCCAAGCATCCCAGGTTAGTAGCCTGAGTCTGCCTTCTTCACCGAGGATTGTGAACCACTCCGAGGCGTTCCCTTGTAGCAGCAACGGAAGTATACGGAGTAACTCCGAATCCTTTGCTCCTGAGTAGGTGAAGATGGCCGATACCTTTTCGATCCATTCGTCTACGTCCTCTGTGTCCTTACCGTAGAACTTTGGTAAGTCGGAGGGCTTGATCTTGTTTCGAGGGTGATCGGCTGTGTAAGAGCTGGTAGAGGCGTAGGTTCCTTCTCGGAAACCCCTTAGCCTAGCTGCTTCGTCTCCATAACGTCGAGCGGACGCTTGAGCTTCATCGCGATGTTGTCGAAGCTCGTCGATCTCTAACTCCATCGCCCTCATCCTGGCCGCAAGCGCTCGGAAGTCGTCTGCGTCAGTGGTATGGTGCAACGGTGTAACATGTGGTCCTGTTGGGTTTTGCGGAGTTTCATCAGCAGGAGCGGTAGCGCCTTGAATTTCTTGAGATACATAATCTTCTGGGTGTCCGTCGGCGAGATGTTGCGCGGAATATCCCTGAAGGGGCTCATCATCCGTGGAGAGATCAACTAGATCGGTGATGTGTGGTGGAGGGAGCGAATTAGATCGGCTCCTGTGGTGCCTCGACATATTCGGTTCGGTCAATGGTGATGTCGGTATTCTTGCGGCCGTACCTGTCCTGTTTCGTAACTCCATCGTCAAAGTCTGTGTCGACGACTTCCATGGTGTATCGGTGGACAACTGTGATCTCCCAGATGACTGTTTTTACTTGTACTGCTTGAGGAGCTGATGTGTTGATGATACCTGACGATTGGCTATTCATTCACTGCTTTGTGCAGCTATGATGTAGCTTGCTTGGAATACCACGTTCGGTGTTATGTCCCTAAGCTGACCGCGATTGGATCTTATCAAATACCCTACTTGGACTTGTGACCGTCTACGCTACGCTAGTGGGCCTGGGAGACTCGCTCCTGATGTGCACAATTTGAGTGGTTGGTGACTGTTGCCTATATCTCTGTTCGTCTTTAAAGAGGATAGGTTAGTATTTGCCACAGGCCAAGATCACTTGACCCGACGCTGCGTCCAGCGGTTTGTGTTTGCGTTCTGTCTCTGACAACAATGAGGGAGGCAGACGGAAGGTCTAGGTCGTAAGGTGTATGGGATGTAAACCCAGTTTCCGGGAAGTGGCCCCAATTGTTACGAGCTACAGGTCACGGGACCGATAGCTCCTAACTTGTATTTTCCCGGTCTACACTTTCTGTTATAACTTACTCACCTTTTCTACGATTCTGCCTTTATTGGATGATTCTAATATCTTGCTTGCGGGTTAGCTAGTCCTTTGGCGAGAATCTGTTGTGTAGCATCGAATGTGATATCCCAAATTGCGTGTCTAATCTTTCTTACAACAGTGGCTACTTAGATGTCTGCTTTTATAGTGTTTGGATACCTAGAGCGATAGGATAGCCAGTGTCACTCCGCCAGGGAGTGTCTACAAGTACAACATTTGGTCAGTAGCAGGCGTTGAGCCTAGAGCCGAAATTGGTCAGAATCGAGCCGAAATGGGTCAGATTTGAGTCGAGATTTTGGTCAGATTGGACTCGAAAGCGGCTCGAAGAGGTTTTTCGTATTCACGTGACTTGAGTCGAGGCGATCGGGCTGGGAGTTGGCGCGTTTCTTTGCAATTAATGTTCAGGCTATGCCATTCTGAAGGCAGTTGTCTCTAGGCCCCGCCATGACTGACCGAGGTCCAATTGACCTGTGCCCCTTTGAATCCCCTACGATCAAAGTCACTCTGTATGTCAGGGACGGATACGGAACTAAGCTGAGACTTAGCGAATGGACTGGCAACGTCGTCAAGGATGAGACACGGTTGGCTGAAGGAAGAGGACAGTGTGCTTGAATCAACAGTTGTCGCGGGCAGGAGGTCATTCCTACTTCTTAGGATAGCTCTGCCGTCGCATAGGGTACTAGCACAAGCGACATACACTTATCACTTAGACGAAACTCGATATGTACCGGAATTATCAGACGAGGGAGCTAATCCTGAAAAGGTCTGGCACTCAAGGTAGCTTCGGAATTGAAGGGTAATCAAAGGGTGCATCAAGCATGTAGCTAGTCGAGAGTGCAAATGATATGGACTCCTATATATACGGATTCTGGACTAGTTACCAGTCATGCAAATGAGTGCGCTCGACGTAGTCTTCTTGACGAAGCCCCGCGACGAAGTCTCGCTGGCGAAGTCCTCCCGGCGAAGCCTGATCGACGAAGTGTGGACTTCGCGACAAATTCTTCGTGAGAGAGCTGATTGCTCTGTAATGCGCTTCGTCTTGAAGTTCTCTTGGAGATGTGATGGATGAGTCACGGCACCTTACGATGGAGCGGAGTAACAGACGAGGGCATGCCATGTCATCGTCGATTATCTACCAGACTACAAGGCTACTGGCCGTATCTCTACACTAGTGATCAGTGTTGGAAGGAAGTAACACTATTTATCTTGACGTATGCTCTTCCTCTGGAGATTAAAGATGGATTACAACAGAGGGAAAGAGTAGAAAGCTAGCTATATGTAGTAATCGGGATCGAAGGAAAAGCAGAGGCAAAGGCAACTGCGGCAACTTCAGCACTTCAGCAACTTCAGCAGTTTCAGCAGGTTCAGAGGTTTCGATAAATTTGACAGATTTGACGACTCTTGGCGCTTAGCGTTCTTGACATTGGTTGATAGGTGAATGATCGCACTTGATGCGATTGATTGATTGATTGATTGCTTGATTGATTGATTGATTGATTGATTGATTGATTGATTGATTGATTGATTGATTGATTGATTGATTGATTGATTGATTGAT
>JAKLLX010000143.1:0-28095 GCA_022813745.1 Naganishia kalamii | reverse complement strand
TTGATTGATTGATTGATTGATTGATTGATTGATTGATTGATTGATTGATTGATTGATTGATTGATTGATTGATTGATTGGCGAGTGATGTTGATCTGGTTGGTCGTAGGCGATGTGCATTCATGTGATTGATGGATGAGTGATGGCTGACTTCTAAGTGATGTGTTGAGGATCTGGGTGCCATTCATGACAAACCTGCTATCCAGTGGGGTGTCTCTCAGGGTAAGTGATTGGGCGCTTGACACAACTTACATACCCGCTCTGCATACGTTGTGATAGAACGCCTAAATCCTCTTGACACACAACGTAGCGAGTCTTTTACACGCTTCCCGCAAAGAAATCGCCCCACATGCTATTACGACCGTATTGTTGCCCATGACGCTGCTCTAGGAATTGCAGGGAGTCTTCAAGGGATTTCACAGATAGCTGTGTTTCCCCATCGCTCCAAATGAGTATATTCAGGAGTTCACGTGTAGCCTTTTGGCAAAAACTCCATGATTTGACTCTTGTTATTTTCACCCAGTATTTCCGTTACCTCAGTCTGCCTACAAAAGTCATCTGCCTAGCTAAGTATTGCCTATTGTGGTACTGACCTTCTTACAGTGTCGCTTGACCGCCACTCTCATCTTCACAAGCGTAATGTTCGCGTGAGGCAAGGCGAAGCGAATTCCAGTGGAGTACCGAGGTAATCAAGCGTGGCTTCGACATCCCTTAGTGAGGTAGGCGATTGCCGGTAAAAAGGAACCTAAATGCGAGTGAAGCGACTGGGAATGGGTCGTGGCGTAGCTAGACAGTTTCGGTTTGAGCCGCAAAGGTAACATTTGTTGGTTTCTCAGATGTGTCAGTCTAACTACCCTTCCTCCTGGTAGAGGTACAGGCTGAGGCTCCGAGGGCTAAAAGCTGTATCTTTCACTGCAGATTGATGTGGCACACGGATTGGGGTCATCGCAATTGATACAAAGTATAAGAGTCGGCCGTAGCGTGGTAGCAAATAGACGTTTGGGATATGTCTACGCGCGACTAAATACAGTACGAGATCTCGCTGCGGGCCAGTTCAGAGTATTATGGTATCGCTATCGAGGGTGACAAGTAGGTCATAGCGAAAATAGTCAAGGACGAACGCCAGCGACTAGCTGAGATCGAACGTGATTTATAAAGCATGGAGGCGGGGAAGTACAACTCTGGCTAGCATTATATGAGGGATCCTCTGTCACCGATGAACGGTGTCGACTAACAAAGACGAGACTTTTTAGATACGACAGCGCTACATAGGACAGAGTGACAGAGCGCGATGACAGCGCCTATGTCATCTATGCAGCAATTCTGTCACCTGCAACCCAAGATTGGAGCGGAGTGACAAAAGTCTTTGTCACTTGTTACCCAGTGTAGGGATAAGTGGCAAAGGCGCACATGCGTGTCTGAATGACACTCATGGCACTTGTAGCTCGGTATAGCGACTGTGTGACATAGCGTACACCTAGATTACAACGATTAGACTAATCACGATCTCAAAGCAATAGGTAGGCTATCCAGATTATACTTCAGACGATCCCAGAGACTTGACTACGCGACATTGTACAACGTTTCGAGTGAGTCGCGACCGAACAGAAAGGGAAATTGGAGGCGACTTTACTAGGAGGTGAAGATGGGTCAGCGATGGTCAGTATGCAAGGCTATCGCACATATACAGGCGGTTTTGTATCAGGCGAGGATAGTTGTCTTTTGTCTGCACGTTATCGCCGAATTATAATCGCGGCCCAGACAGTGTCCTGGGATGCTAGGCTGTGCGCTCTGGCCTGAATAGTCTTACTCAGGGTCTTACTCGTCTGACGAGGAAAGCGGTTCATGGGACGCGGTGGAACATAGGCGAACTCAACGGAAGTAGCTACTGAGGGAGTCTTTACACTATACGCCGTTGCCTTGGTAAAAAGGTTTCTTGTACGACAGAACGTGCACAATGTAAGATTGCTCGGCTGCCTTTACACTGCCCAAACAACTCTCAGAAGCTGTGCGACAGCTTGCACATGCGGCATGTTCTTTCATATCAGACATCTTTCCATTCCTTACGAGCACCATGTAAGTCTTGAGCCGACGATCGAATCTATGTTGAAACGATCTTCTGCACAAAGCTTAGGCACAACAGTTCTCCTCCTGACAACCCCTATGAATGCATCATATGCCATATTTTTGACCTTTCCATTAAGCCAGTTGTTGTCCTGGCAGGAAGCAGGAGGTACACTGCTAGTGGCATCAATTCTCAAGATCGATCAGGGGACTGGAGAGCCGAAAGATGCATAACAGAATAACTTCCCATGACTATTGCAGGTCGGTACATGCCTGGATAATTAGCTTAACACTTCCCCCTTTGAGCTCTCCGGTTCTCAGGAGTCCTGTTTCCGCTCAGTCCGAGATCACTCTCCTCATTTGAGCGTGGGACTGTGATCGCTACGCCTCTTAGGGTGCTTTGACAGTTAGCTGCCAAGAGTACACTAGAACCTCCAAAGGATAACCAAATCTAGCTCATCAATCGCGTCGGGATGATCACGCTTCCCAAATCCAAGTTCGAATTTTGGCGTGTCCGTCTGTGTGTTTCAAGTCCAGAACATGCCGAGAAGCCCCCCTTAGCCCAAGCGATGACAATCGCCCCTTGAACAGCGGGAACCTGCAGGATGAATGAGTGGAATGACAAAGGGGCTATGATCATTGTCACGACAAAGGGAAGTCGACGCATTGTATGAAAGGGAAAGGACGAGAATTAGCCACCCTTACTGACTGCACAGGTTTATGCACGTCGATGTGATATCTCGGAAGTTATATATATAGCCGCCTCATTTTAAGTTCTGACCAAATGCTGAACATGCTCTACTACTAATTCTACACCTTCAATGCACGCATCAACCTCATTCGCTTGGTTGCTGAGCTTGGGTATGCTCGGGACTGCCATTGGAAAAATAGACGGACCCATGTGGACCTATGATATTTCGAAGTTTCCGTCGGAAAAGCTGAAGAAGGCCATACAGCCCCAAGGGAAGCGCTGCAATCTCGTTATACAGCCTTCAAGTCTTGAAGGTTCCACCAAGGTACGTCTGTCAGTCCTAGTTGACCCATATACTGAAAATCCATCAACGTTGCACGATAGAACGATGAACAGAGATCTCAAACGCTTCAAGTCTGCGATCATGCGTTTCCCGTCTGCAGTCCAGATGTCAAAAGGCCCGCTTCGCAAATAAGTGAAGACGTCACCGTCTTGACCGACTTCAAAACCGATTGGGGTCCCGCAGCTTTCTACGTCCTTGAGTTGCCATCACCGGGAGGCAGGGATGCTAAGAAAGACAGAATTCACGGGGAAAAGATTTTTAGGTTTGACATGGATGGAAAGGAGAGCGAGTGAGCATTCTTTTCCCACAAGACCGCCAACTTCAAGCTGAGTTTTCGGAGAGTGGATCGATGTACCTTCCTTCCTGGGCTCAGGTTACAACTTGACTGCTACAACCTGGCTGACATTTCGTGCCTGAATCCTTACAAGTTTGGCGACGGTGAGTTGACTTTTCTTGCGTTGAATGGCTTACCGCTTACCGGGCCTTGAACGCCGTACAGGTCAAAATGACACCAATGGCAATCCCGCATTTGTATATGGGCGACTGAGTGACCCCTCACCGTCATACTCTTGGACTGTAATGGATGAATGAACTTCACAAGCTCGATAGCCAAAGTAATTTGCCGACCGTACATACCTTCTGGCGTGCACTGAGTGTTGGGGATGGTGACCGTAATCAGTGGCCCTTGTGCCAGAAGCGGAGCTGGCGCATTCCATTGCGGTAATATGACTTGTAACATGGCGGGAGCATTGCGCCGTTGAAGTCTAATGAAATGTGGAATGAGACGAAGTATATCATTCTATCATCCAGACTGACCAATGATATTGGTATCTATACTGCTCTACGGCATTTCGAAGGTTCTCACACGGAGCCGATGGCCAAAGGGCAAACTGATGGAACGCCTCCGGAAGGGGTGTATGCCTTGTTTTACACACTTTATAAAGGTGGTCGCGACAATTACATTTCCTATAAGCAGTTGCCTATTTCCATTTGTTTGGGTAATTCAGGTAGTCTTCCTGTTGTAGAGATACAGCCTTCACTATCTCTCTCATGCCACCCTCTCGTAATCCCTTGAGAAGACACGTCTTTACAGCCATTGACCTTGCAATACAGTTCCGGGTGTAGTCCAAACCATGGTTACACGTCAAACATGTTGAACCTTAGTTCAAAGTTTTGGCACGCGGTCCAAAACTTTGTACGGCAGTTCAAGACTTTGCACTACGGTTCAAAACTCTGGACCATTGTACAAACCCCTGCCCTTGGGACGAACCTTTGCAACAGCGTCAGGCTACGCTTTGCCTCGATTCAGGATACGTATATATAGCGGGCTGTCAGTTCTTTTGTAATAGCTTCTTGTCTTTTGAATTACCCTCTGATTCACCCTCAATTCCGAAGCTACCTTGAGTGCAAGACTTTCTCAGGATTAGCTACCCTTGCGTCTTCCACTTCGGTATATACCTGAGTCCTGCTTTGAGTTATAAAGTACATCGCCTGTGATAGTTACCCTCTACAACGGCAGTGCTATCCTGCGAAGCAGGAGTGACCACTTGCCGGCGAAACCTGTTGTACTTGTCTAGAGTTCCGATATGATCACATCCATCGGTCCCGAGCGCCTTGCGGAGAACAATGCCAAGTTGCTTGTCGAAGGCCGTATGTCAAGAACCACTAGGACTCACCTCCAATATCGGTGACTAGGTACACATTCTACCGTTGCCCACTGAGGCATATAGTATAGATACGGGCTTCCTGACAGCCAAAGTCGTGATTGAACTTGATACACGCAATATTGTATCTGATTTGTCAAGTCTACACTCCTTCAGTCTCAGCAAGTACTAGCTACCCTTCGCGTCTTAGTGACGTGACTCGATAGGCAGTCAGTCGGACAGGTGAGTACTACATAACAGCTGTGTGGAATCCGGGAAAGAGCTGTGTAGCTACGAAACTCTGAATTGACAACTTGAAACGCGGGCGATGTGTGATCTCTGACTTACCATCATAGAGAAGAAACACGAGTCTCCAGCGCCCGACTCAAAGGAAAAGTACCGGCACCCAACAGGAGTACTATGGTTTTGTGTCAAGTTCGCAGAATGTCACGTACGGGTGTGGTGTCGACGTGAGAGTCAGAGCTTGCAATCGATGCGGATTCTAAACACGGAACAGGATGACGGCTAAGGCTGCTGAACGAAGGTGGACTTGAACCACTTGGCTATGATTCAAATGCACCCGATTTATAGCTTTGACGTAACGAACTATCTTTGGATAGAAAAACGGAACACAAGACGGAAATCGAGTCAGGGAGCTCGCTATATATATATGTGTATATATATTTAGCAGGCTAATCAGAGTAGGCAGAAACAATACTCGTACGAGTATTCTGATTGGAAATAATTAAATAGACGCGTAACCCGAATCACGCGGGTGAAACATTACACCCAGGCTGGTAGCTGGAGGAGCTCGATCAGCTGATGACCTGATATCAGCCGCTGCCTAGAAGCCTGGTAATGCTGGCTAAGACCTAAGCCATTCATGAAATAGGGGGCATCCAATCGAATGTCGTCTTTGGCTAACTCTGATGGTGGCCTTATAAACACAACGCAGATAGGGTACGACTTTGGCTATCTAGCTAAGATAATCTCCTTTGGTAGCCATTCGCTACGTCACCGAAGGCATACTATCAAGGACTCTGTGTATCATTTACGACTGACGGACATAGGTGATGTCTCTGTCGGGTAGCTGAGGGCATAATTGGTGTTCAGTAACATAACTCCTGTTCATGCTATCAAACCAGACTTCGTATCGCATGAAGTTGAAGCTCATGCGTCTGAGGGCCGAACAGACATAGCATAGCGCGTGGAATGCATCAAGGTGGTACAAGCAGAAGGGGGGCGACTGAATCACACCTTCAAGAGCGAACTGCTTGACTACAATAATCTGGGTCAAGAACCAGACACGAGGGCAGGATTATACCATATCATTCCACTACTGTCCAAGTTCAAGCCCTCGCTGAAGAGGGAAGTCAGCAGAAGATATCCAGAGAAGTTAGCAGAAGACTAACAATCGTCGGTGAGAGTCGGCAGGCAGTCCGAAGTCACAGGGAGATTGTCAGTAACATCACGCAGTGTCACTCACCGCATTCATGCCAAGGTGTCATCTTTTCATGCGAATCATACTAACGCCGATCATTGCTATTATGCAAAGGAGGCGACCTCGGCGACTGGAGAAGATGAGGGCAAATTCGACAGAGACTCATCAGCTGCATATACTCCCAAAGCATCACAAGGATGTCTGTCGACTGTCGTTCAGTCATTGATATTCAGCTAGATCTGCACAGATCTCGTTACTCCATGCAACCACCGAGTATCGAAGACCTTCCAGGCCAATTGATTGTCGTATTCTCGACATTTCGCTCTGAGCGGGAAAGACAGAGTAAGGCTGGAGAGGTTCGAATGTACCTGGCCTTTCATGAAGGTATCCTGAAGTCACTTCCAACTCAGGTAAGGCGGCTGGAATGTTTGTCGTCGGATAGCTTCTTGCGGGAAGCTAGCGAGTTGCAGTCACGCATCTCGCGTCACCTTGACACCTTTTATCATTTCAGAGGAATTTTCAACGAGGTCAAAGAGCAATCTTTCTCTGGGAACATCGGTGTGGCCGGAGTACACTTGGAGAAGGAGTGTGACGTATTGTTGAGGAGGCTTGAAAGTACGTCAGCCTTTCGCTTTGACAAGTTGGGCTCACCTTACTTCCACTTCCAGCTCTCGCTCTTTCAATCGGCAATGATATAACGGAAGTATGGTTCAGGAGACTGAGAAAAGTCGACATAATTATCCTCTCAGCCTTCGCCTACTCCGTTCCAATCATACACGGCCACAAGGCTTTCCCAGAGAACGAGTGGAATCACAGTGCGGTAGAAACTGAAAGTGAGAGAACGAGTCGACAAGAGACGGCTGAACGGCTTGTGCTACTGCATCTAAACGTCCTTGCCAAGATAGTTGATTGGCCGGGATTCGACGTTTTCTGCGACGGATTGGCTAAAGTGTTCGCCCGACACCAGTCCTCGACCATCAAGCAGGATGGTTTCGTCTCACCCTCTGGCAAGCGCATCATGAATACCGCAGATGGATACTTCGGCGATACGTTCACGACTACACGTGCAGAAGCCTTTTACGTCGACTTTAGCACCGACACGAAAGCGTACACTACAACTCAGAGTTCGAGGACTAGTAAGACTGAGCGATCTGTCTACACCTCTGTTGTCGGGACGGAGACCAATCACGTCAGCTCAGCTGCATCCACATCCATATCTGGTGCAAGTACTTCAGTAGCACCGGACAAAGCCCTTGTAGCAAAGCTGTGGGAAGCCATGAGTCGGTCATTCGTTGGACCCTCACTGCGGTCTGAGCCTTCAGGGTCTGAAAGGTGACAGGCAGGAGCTAAGTCCGATGATGAATAGCTGAGTGCTGTTTCGAATCGAAAGAAAGCTTAATACTGTACTGCCCTGATTCATATCCGCAAAGCCCGCTAAGTAGATGTATTGTAATGAACTATGGCAATCCGTATTCCTATCGTCTTTGTGTATAGCTCGAGAACAATGTTAGCCCCGTGATACCTGTCATTACTTGACGTTTCACGTTACAGAATACGGTATACGTTTAACAAGCCTCGGCCGTACAGTCTCCGAGAGTCGTCACTCGCGGATAGGTGTGGTTATGGACTGAGCGTCGGTACGGAACGTAAAGCTATCTACCTGCCAGAGCCTTCACAACATCGCCTCGCACCTTCGCCTCGTGCCTGTTCGACTTCCTTCACTGCTTCGCCTGCCATTCCTTCCCATCTACCCGCCCTCAACTTCACGTCGACTTCCAACCATCATATGTACCAATTCAAACCTTTTACATGACCCATTCATGCGAACTACGTCACTTCAAGTGAACATGACTTCTTTCACGTGAAGCTTGACGATTGACGCGAATGCCTCTCACGCAGACAAGTAGGCCTTGAGCGAGACGATGAGTATGTACAGCTAGTTCGACCATAGATTGTAGAATGATAAGACTGAAGAGTTCACCATTTATCGTTTCAACTTCTTTCACTACACCTCAACATCTTAAGGGTAACCAGTTACAGCAGGCATTGACTACTACTGCTGGGACCGGCGTCTCTTGCTAATGAAGCAGATCTTATTATGACCTGGACTCAATCTTCGGTCTAATAAGTAATTCCAACTGATACTTCATAAAACCTCTATAGTACACATCGCAAGCTGCAAAGGGGATTCCTCTAGACTCTAGGATAAAGTGATATCGCACGAAGCTAAGACCGTTCGTGACGAAGAAGCTGTTGATATGCGGCGATAGCGGTGGGAAAGGCTGCCCCACCCATCCTCATCCGTAATTCCTGTTGATCCTTCAACGGCAACTTCCCGCTCGGTGTTCGCAGCGCATTTTGAAGTAGTTTCCATGCGTAAGAGTTTTTGTCGCCCAGAAGCCTTTCGTATTCATCCCATGGCACCTCGGCCACTTTATGGATGTCTTTGTCTGTAACGTCCGTCTGGTAAACATACGACAGCTCTGCAATCTGAAGCTCGTTGTCGACGGACCAGGAACGTCCTTGTTTGGGGAACACGCTAAGGTAAGTGTACCTATTGTGGGCCGTACGTGTCTGAGTTTCTTCGGTACTGCGATCGTGCCGGACATATTTGGCGAGAATGCGGATTGAGCCGAGGGTTTCGTTGTCGTGGTCTGTAATGGTATATTCCTTGCTGCTTCTACAGGACAAGGTATACCATCCGGCCTCGTTATCTGTTCTCTGCCATTCGGAAAGTGGTGGAATGGGCATGACGGTGATGGTAAATTGTCGCACGCTCGATCAAACGTTACTGCCTTTATCGATACCAGGAGACATCTCGCCGTGGTATCCGGTTTATCCTAAGTAGTAAGACACCTGCTGACCACTAGAACAAAGGAGCTTGGTGGGCGGTTCTGCGTCTACGTCAGACGAGCATTTCTTCCGTTTCGCATCCAGCAAAAAGGGGTACAGATCAAAGCTCAGAAGCGACAGGGCGTAGCTTGCTGCTCGGTACTGCTCGTTCTGGGCCATCGGACGGTTTGGGCCATTCTATTTCACATCTCCACTCTGCTTCCCCGGGAAGCTTATCTATCTAGATTGAGGTATCGGGCATTCGCTTGGAATCTTATCGCCGCCTCGCAGGATAGGACAAGGCTCAGAAGGCATGGCTGTGAGCTCGAATCACTTGATCATGATTATATAATACTGAGGATGACATATGATCTTGCTCTGCGCAAGATGTAATACAACTGTGGTGAAAGGTAGAATTCCTCGCGCTAGATTTCGACGGTGTGTATAACAGAAGCCATGTCACTGACAGAGGTTCTGTCACTCTCGCGTGACTGGATGACAGATGTTCTGTCGAGTGACATAGATTCTGTCGCTATCGCGTGACCGAAGACATGACTTATGTCCTTGGGTGGCTACATGGAATACAGACTTGGCTGATAGGGTCGGGACTACGGCGAAGGCCATAGCGGGACGGATAACGAAGCTGCGGAATCCGTTGAGAACTAACATTGATCAAAGAAGTCCACTTAGTCTATAGAATGAGGACAAAGACGGAGATATAGATGCGGTTCATCTTATGATGATATGGATGGTGTAAGGGATCCGCCTGTTGCCCCCTTTTCCGACTCGACATACCCGTTTTACCAACACATCTCTTCCAGCTCTTCCATAGCTACACATTCCGCCCATACACGATCTCGATACAGAAACCAGCGTAATCTCAGCTTACCAGCAGAACCTCAACTTGCCGGCGTAAACTGAAGTTATCAGCGGAACTCCTGACGCCAAAGGACCTGGAACTTCCCAGGGTGACTTCAACTTACCAGCGTAACTTGAACTTACCAAAGGAGCCTTCAACTTACCAGCGACACTGCAAGTTACCAGCGACATTTCGAGTTACCAACGACACTCCAACTTATCAGCGACACTTTCAACTTACCCGCGACACTTCAGCTTGCCAACGACAGTGACTCTGCCCGTCCCTCACTGGTACTCTTCTGACACATGTATATGCAGGAGCCACCCTGGCTCGCTTGTAACACACATCCTCTAATGCTTCACCCTCTATCGAATCAACTTGTCTCGCCACTCCCCGACAAAGAGTCACCAGTCAAAGTATGGTCTAGCTACCCTCGCGAATACTAACCGTCTTCTTTTAGTAAAGCACGTCTTATTGCAACTCGAACCCAGCCTACTGTCTATTGAGCCATTCTAAGTGTCTGATAGTCCATAAAAACCTAACAGATGATAGTCATCTACCAATCTTGATCACCCGCTATACTCCGACGAGCACACGAAGTGAGTACCTTCAGTCACGAGAAAACGTACAGAGTAAAGGGATCTCTTTGAGCGAACGTATTCTCGCCCAGCCGATCAGCGGTGCGGCCGGGTCGGGCTAGAGTCACCGACGTACTTGGAGCGCTTTATCGTGAGCATCAGCGCTTTGCTTTGTTTCCCCTCAATCCGCCTGGATCCGTCAAATGCATACTCGGGCGCAACAGGACTCTTTCCTTGTCTATCAGGCAATTGACCGGTCAGCTAAAGCATACCATGTCCCTGGTTCCTCACCGAAGACGTAGCACCTTTTGTCCCATATCCAAGCTGTAGAAGGGTACAACACTTATTACCATAGAACGTGCGAAAGGGTTTTCAGCGATCCTGTCGAAATACGACTATTGAAATTGCTGCACCCTCAGCCCTTTTCTGAAGGTTGGAATATAGTGCACCATGACTCAGGAGGTGCCTTGTGGGCGAGAGGAGTGGAAGATCGCAATGTGTCGGACAAAAATGACACTGGCGCGGTGAAGCTTCAAGTCATACCAATACCATCCGTCTACTTTCACCGGCAGCGCTGCGATCGTGTAATGGGTCAAGTCTAACTCGGTATCCGTCGTGATCAGATGAAGTTGATCCATCGGTATTCCAATGTTTCTCGCGGATATGTCAGGCTCGACGGCTGGGCGGGTGTAATTCGAGGAGCGCAGTATCTATCTATCGATCAACACCGTGATGCGATTACGAAGTAACCGATTTGTGACAAACGATGTTAGCGATGGAGTTGGTTGCATGCAAGAGCCTCTCGTTCCCGCATTATTGTCCGTTTTTTTTCTCAAGTGAACTAGTCAGACACAGAAGTCCCCTGGAAAGCTATGTTTTCTCCGAATGAAGCAATGGGTGATGACTTTTAGATATGTAGAATAGCTCAATTCGCACTGTTTTGCAGACACCGTGTATGTCCGCGACATGCTACTCTCCAGGCAGTTGTCTCTACGCCCCTCCTCGACTGAGCGAGGCCCAGCTAAACTCTGCCCTTTCAAAATCCCTACGATCAAGGACAATCGGTATCGATCGTGACAATGACACTAGCCTTATCAGATTGAACTGTCGCTGGGCATACCCCACACAGTTCATCGATACAAAGGGCTATTCTAGCGGTCCCCGCCAAGGCTACTGTCAAACTCCACGAGATCTGCAGGATCCCCGCAAGCAGAGGATCGGTAGGCGCAGTGAATCCTGGTACCATCCGCGAGGCAAGATTTCACCCAAGGTAGGGCTCGCGACTCGCTAAACTTATGAGACGGGCGTGGTCAAACAGGGAGGCCATGTCAACCGGGCATACATCATGTAATGCAGCGGAGATTCTGGCTCTGGCCATAAGCAGAAACGAAACAAAGCTGGGCCTCTCAAACAATGCGCCTCGCTAATCACTAATAGCTACTGCTTTCATCGGTCGTTGTCCAAGAACTGAACTCGTATTCCGACCGGAAGCGATATTTATCATACCAAGCCGGGTCGTCAAGGTGGTAGGGATCGGATACGACGATGCTGGAGTCCTCACACTCTCCCTTTGGGGATTCAGTGGATGTGGCCGCAGGCGATAGCGCAGAGCTAGGTCTTTCGGTTAATGTGACTGCTGCAAGAATACTATTCTCGGGGGGCAACACAAACTTCCGCGAGTCGATCAACTCTGCCAGACTTTGACTACAGCTGCCGGGACTCTTTGAGGAAGCGCAATCGCTTCTCCAAGTTTCTTTTGTTCTGTAGTAATTCAGCTCGCCTGTTCAGATTATTCGCCCATCGTATTGCCAAGTCTGTGAGGACTTGTCGCTGAGGCGGTGTAGTCGAGGAGGCCCACAGCCAATGTTTTTCAAGGTCTCGCGCTTGCCCCTGCAGTGTCAATAGCTCTGTCATCACGCGTTGTTGCATGTTGTGCTCGCGTACGCTTTGTGTCAAGATCTCGCGAAAGAGTGTTGTAACAGGATGGGCACTTCGGGCAACATTCTCCAGTATATATAGCAGAAGGATTGGTCTCACGGTCAAAGGATCCCAAGGCTAGGTGTCTTCGCTCTTCGGTCCCTGCTAGGCTGCTTTTGAGCTGTACAATCCTGTGGTGATCTCAAACAGGAAGGCAGCAAAGAAAGGATGGGTTGAAATTGTATAAATTAGCTGCACTTTCCTTTGAACCGATGACGTCTGTCGAGTATTCTTTGCTGTACCTTGTAGGCAGTCTAGCTGGAAGGTTCCCCTTTTCTGCATTCATCAGTGCCCACGCTCCGCGGCAAGTTATACTCACGACCCAAGCAAGACGTTATCTTTACGACCCCAGACTTGCGCTTTCATTTGTACTCGCTTATCTAATGCTTGAATTAGGTAATCCAGGAGACCTGGCTGCACATCAGGCATTCACATGAAGCGGCACCCAGGGGCTCTGCAAGTGCTTTGAGAGCTGGTCAAGACACGGCGATACTCAGGTGTATGGAGCAGCTGACTCCCCTTTGCGCTGTTTTGTTTAGGTCGCCTCTCCCTTCGCCCACAGGCTACTTCCTTCACACACGTCGACGCATGCAGGATCGCGATCAGCGTCTCAACACCCCGAGCGAGGCCGCCCCGGAAATCATCGTGAGTGATGCATCTCGATCAGGATAGCTAGACATGCAACAGCATATATTTGACCCGTTCTGTCTTTCTGTATAGCTCCCTCCCCGTATGGCCATTTCAAAAACCGTCCGTCCCGAGTCACGATACAATGTCCACCGGCCGTTCAATGCCCAAGTGGCATGCGAAGAGATACAGAGCATGCGGAGCGCGGGTGGGAAGGAGGTATTGGACGTCTGTCAAGGGTACGGATGTTGGAGGAACGTATGCATGTCGGCACGAGGAGGTGCATCGGCAAGACTGTGCATATCGGAAGAGGAGTAGGCATGTCGGAAGGTCGGACCGCATGCAAGAAGGGGTGTCAAGCGTGCTGTGAGGAGTGACGATATGGGAAGGGATGTGAGCGCGCCCGGGTATAGGGCACAACGCCCAGCGCCTTAACCGGTAGATTAAGCCAGGTAAGCAGTAGTCAGAGCATAGCGATGTCCCACTGCAGATATTGATTGTCTACCGTGTACCTATAGACAGCTGGACGACCGATGTCATGCGTCTGGGTATCAGGGCCACCCGACGTTCCGATACATCTCTTCACGATCGCGCGGTATTCCCAATAGACGGATACTGAGTCGATGTAATATGGCGGCCATTCAGGCACGTACTGCGCTGTCATCTGCGCACCATTTGCGTCGTGCGTATCGCGCGACCGAATATCAATCATGTCATTAACGAGGAGCATATAATCAACGAACGATATCTATCATGAATACAAGAGTGCATGGCTACTAGGATGAAGTGCCAGCGAGTGCGCGTTGTTGCTGAATCTTGAACGAGATGGCCATGCCGACGTCTAGTTCCATTTAGGCGTCAGTGTCAAGTGAAGGATGCGGTTTCGTCCGTGAATAGAACATACCGAATTTCGCACGTCCATCGTCCACACTTCACTCCAAAATATCGCGGACCAGGTCTTGTGCTCCTTGATCGTTGACGTCAGCGCCCAAGTCTTGCAGGACGAGGAATCGACCCATTTCCGGAACCAGCACGTTGTCCAACCACTCTTCATCGTTCATATCTCCAAATGCCTCAATCGTTGCCAAAAGTCGATGGATTCCTGGGATTCGTCTCCCAGGTAGTCCGACGTAGTGCCGAGGACTGCCAGCTGGGATGTCGTCTGCGGTTCCGGCGAGAGTCTGTCCGACAGCCGAGCTGCCAGGAGAGTCGTCTCTCGGGCTGGACTGGCTCGGAGAGTTTCGGCCGCGGAGGCTGCAGCGAGAGGGCGCAGGGAATCCGCGTGTGGTTGCCATGGTGCTTGCAAGATGGGCGGAAGACTCCCGTGGCCCTCCTCGAACTCTCTCACAGCTACTTCCAGCCACGACGGCGCATATACGGCAATCCTTCTCGCCTCGGCAATCAATGACGCTGTCGAATAAAGATACCAATGTTCATGAATCATGTCGATCTCGATTGGGCGACCGCGTCGTAATAAAGGTCGATCTCGTGCTTGCAAGGTAGACCGTTGACTCTCCGATATACGCCTGTGCAATCTGGAAGCTCTCTCCTTCACGCGTCTGGCGATCAGGTCGGGCAGTTGATCGACGATCCGCAGAACTGCCGTCCGGGAAACGTGAGTGTTCAACTGAGAAGCGAAACATACAACGATCAGCAACAGCCGTATCTCGCGTCAATCATTTGCTTCACTCACTTCATCGAATATCTTCCCGAGCCGGATCGTTCAATGTCCCGTTTGATAAATGATCCTGGTGATGATTTCCTTCTCCTTTCTCGACGAATAACGCATGATTGCGGCGGTGGCATGAAGCATATCCCCAGTGGTCGTCTTGATGCGCGTCTTCATGGTGGAATGGCTACCTTCGACTCGTGACGTGTTAACCTCTCCCAAGTTGAAATGCTGATCTGTATAACACGCCACGAAGAACTCCCGATTCTCCGGTTTATCTTGACAGTATTCCCAGGCCTTGACGAGTCTTTCACGGTGGTCGCTGCGTTTCTGTATTTCGCTTGCATCCCCGCGATCCGCTCTAACAGGATTGCCTCGGGTGGAGATTGCGTGAGCGTTTTCCAACATTGAATGAAAGGCTTCCACATGTCGTCGGGTAGCCTGTTTTTTGCTTTGGCAACGACTTTACCGGTGATGTGTCATCGGCACAAGAGTAGACTACAACCTGGAAATACCTCTTCGAGTGCGTTGATAAGGGCGACTTCGTGATCCGTAATGACCAAGGAGGTCGGCACTCCTTCAGGACCCATAAGCGCCTTGAGCGATCGCAGCGCGCGCGTGTATTGCTCTGTCGTTTCCGATCGTAGGAAGCCATAGGCCACCGTGAATGAGTCTTTCGTTGCAGCCATGGAGACAATGTGTAACAGCGGCATTCGATACTTGTTCGTTTTGTAGGTACAATCGATGAACATGACGTGACCGTATGCCCCAGCCAAGGCCAATCCCATGGGGCACAGGACAACCAGACCTGCCAGCTGACGTTCCTCGTCTAACCAATAGTCGAAGGGGATGTGACTTGCCTTGAGTTGATCCACTAAGGCTTGCGCCGCCGTCTCACCCCCAAGCCACGCTGCCTTCGTTTCCGACTTGAGATTGGCGAAGTCCTGCCGGGTGGAATAGAAGGGTTTTTTCAAGGCTTCCTTCTCAGCCAGGAATATCTCCAACACTTCGAGTGGGGTGCGGAAATTCTGCAGCAGGTCGAAGGCGCGCGCGCAGTCGAAGGGTGAGAGATGGCGATGAGGTTCCGGGCGCCGCGGATCTATGGTTGTGATGATCGGCTTTCACGACGAACGGTAGCCATTCCAATTGTTTGAGGTCAAACTTGATCTTGATTATGAAAGGACAATCCGTCTTGATGGTTTCTGACGCGCGTTTGCGAATCAGCCCGACGTTGGCCACGTGTCCACCAGGGGCCAGGCGAGGCACACCGGAGTAGACGCAGCCCAGAGTGACCTGGGTATTGATACGCTCTTCTTCCCCGGCCGCATTTAGGAAGAACCTTGGCATATCGGAGCGAAGAATCGACACGCCATACCCGTGTTCCGTCACGCGGTCGTTGATCGTCGACTATGGGCTGGATTGCTGGACCTCCGAATGGGGGCGGAACGAACCAAGCCCCGCCCACGGCGGCAGATGAGGCGTTGAGTGGATATGGGAGTGATCTGTTGGACATCAATGACAAGGAACGAAGATGTATGTGTAACAGGAGGCTCAGCGGCGCAAAGACTCTTGGCCAGATACGCTTCTGCTTTTCTCTCGGATCTTCCCCCAAAAATGTCTCGACCAGGCGACGCGTCGAGACGCGTCGCGTCTCTCAGACCGATCGAGGGAGCGGGGCCGAAGCTCTGGGAGTTATGTCAGCAATCGTGCTCGGCCCGGTCGGGATCCGGCGGGCGCGCTTGTTCGGGGCTCGTGAGAATGACGTCTTGGGTCGTGAGTTTAACATGCCCCCGACGCTCCTTTCAATATCTGCAGCTCTATGAGGCCGAGCTGGTGGTTCTGCTCATCACTGTGGGACCCGCTCACTGTCTCTCACATGCGCGCTTGATCATACCGAGGTTCGGACCATCATTCGGCCTCACATCGTCCGGGTCCGAAGAATGTACCGGAGTGGTGTCCACTGATTCCCCATAGTGCAAGGTATTTTCGGGCGGATCGGGAGACGCCGCAACGCAAGGTCGATTTTCGCCAACGCAAAAGCGAATTTGATGGCTTACCCTTTCGCTCTGGCGACACAGAGGATGCCAAGTTTCGCGTTTGGAGATGTGCATGTCTCGCCGTGCTTGTAGATCACATACATCGGCTGCGACATCTACAGGCACGTCACCTGTCATGGACGACATCTAGTTATCCCTGTTTGGCCTAAGTCTATAGCTTGAGAGGAGCTCTCAGATCGATATCCTCGTTAGCTTCGTTATCCTTCTAGTCATCGCAGCCGCCGTCTTTCCAGTTCTATGAGTCAACTCTGCACTCGCTAGAATACCAACTCCGGTCTATCCTCGATGCCAATGAGAAGCACGAAGGCCTCAGCTGCCCGCGTCGCCGATTCCGCCAACCCCGCCGCGCTTTTGTTGCCCAGTGCTGATTATAGCAGGCGCTTTTGTCACTGTGACATGAGCTGTGTCACTCCTCTGACATTTCCCCCTTCGCGCGCTGACACTGTCGCGAGCCTGATAATTCCTGTTTCCTTGGGGAAACTGGGGCGAGTAAATTGCGTTCAGGTATGCGAGAAGAGCGAGTTCTCCAAGGGGGACACATAGGAGTAACGAGGAAACGAGGTATTCTCAATGACGAGTAAACGAGCATTCGAGTATACGCTCACACGAGTAAAACCCACAGGCAAATATACGAGCATTTCGAGTAAACGAGTAATTCTCAAGGGCGAGTGTACGAGAATTCGAGTGTACAAATGAACGAGTACTCTTCCTAGGGGAAACATGCGAGTAAAGCGAGTGACGAATTATCTTCAACGGGTGACCGAAGGTGAGACGTCGGAGGGACATCACGACGAATCTTACAGAGAGGTCTTGGTACCAATGAAGGTGCAGCTCTCTACAGTACCCAGGGCGGGGTTTTGTGCCATGAAAGAAAGTTTTCTACTGTGCTACTAATTTTGTACTGTAGTTACAAAAGTTATGAAACTTGGTGCAAATGTTCGGGGGGTGGTACCAAGTTCGTACCGTGGTACAAGTTTAACTGTGGTACAAAGGTTGTACCGTGTATCAAAGTCTTGGACTGGAGTACACAGTCTATACCGTGTGTCAACGCTTCGGACTGTGGACGAATTGTTCGGGCCTGATGGTACGGCTGCATCGGAGGAGGCGGCGAAGATACATCCGGGAGACTTGGTGAAGGCTGTGTCTCTACAGTACCTCAGGGTCTCGGACTGTACTTGGCCCTGCGTACAAATGCAGCACACACCTACGTACTCCAGATCTGCCTGCTTGTTGCGATCGCTAGCGTCTCACGAGAGCACTCGCTGACTGATCTGTTGAGTAACGTGTACTGAGTGCCTTTTATCAGCATAGTCATGTTTGAGCACCTTCTGTTCTGCATCGAAGTGATTGGCGTTTGTAGCCAAAGGTCATCGATTGAGATCACGTCCGGGGAATTGTACAGCCCTGGTCTGCCGGGACTGATTGTGAATGAAGACGCAGAGCAGAATCAACTGACAAATCGGTTGAAGAGAACCGTGGGATATAGCTGGAGCTCATCACAGCGATAGAGAAAATAAAAAAGGCTGTCTATGATACACATGGTGCTTTGTGCCTCTAAAGGACGAAGCTCCAGACAAAGGATGAAAAAGTCGAAGCAGAAACACACTCTCTATCCGAGTGCGAACTGCCCGACACAGGAGCACAACTTGCCATAGCGCTGTTGTGGTCAATGAGCCTCGTCTGTCGGGCTTGTCGATTGAGTTCTGTTGAGCATATCCCTCATCACCTCCAGCTCATATAGGGAGGGGGTGAGGTGATCATAGCTTTCAAAGCCTCCAATGGGGTTGAACGATGTTTCTGATAAATCCACGAACATTTCGCCATTGATGCGGCGTGTCTCGTATGACATGGTTTCTGTGAAGCGGCCAACTTCAGGCCTTTGAGAATCTGGTTTGGGTGACAGATATTCCTTGATGACCCCGTTCTCATCCTCGAAGGTCTGAGGGTACCACGATCCCAATCGTTTCCGGAATTCCGCGTGGATCCGGGATGCGGCGACACTATTCTCGGTCCCCAGTCTTTGTGCTGCGGCGCGGCAGTAGGCCAATTCTGTAGCCACCCCAATAGCCATATCTTTACCCAGAGATTCTGCCTCTGGCATCGAAGCAAGCCTCCCGAGGATGGCCGCAAGCATGTCGGCGTATTCCATGAGATGCGTCTCTGCGTGCTCTTTGCGGAACGCTGGGGCGTCTGAGGTTTCTTCGGAGTGGGCATCCACATAATTCTTGAGACGGAGCGGTACTTGGGCGGGATGGGTGACGAAAGGTCCTGGTTTCCTGTGCGACATTGCGTCAAGCATGACGGCTCGAAGAGGCCATTTACGCATCGGTAAATTGTCCTCTCCCGCAGTTCCCTCGGTGTTAACGGTTTTTTTGTCGAGCGCTGTAGACATTGCAATGGGTTTTTTGTCGCAAGTGAAGCCGAGTCAAAAGGATACAGTCTGAGCCATCCTCACAGCGTCGCCAGGCTCTCGGGCTGGCTTGTTATATGCGCCTTTCAGTGTTGCATCAAAGTCAACTCGCTTCTGCCCCTGACATATTGCCTTCCTTTGTCGCAAGCACATCACCCAGAACACGGTGAGTGAAACCGATGAGTGACCCTCGGTTTTCAGCCACACGCTGATGGATCGTAGATGAGACTGAGTTTCTGTGATCTTCCGGACCCCTTTATCCGCCGAAGACCACACGTGTTCCCTGGTCAGGGGTGATGGAGATCGAGAACAGCTGATGAGCCGACCGTATCCAGCCATATCGTCAGCAGAGTGGAATGCGGATTCCCATTCACGCGAGCAGACACGGACTCCACCCGCTCATCCTCCGTTCAGATCAAGGAAAACCGAAAATCCCTTCGGCGGCCGCCCATTGCAGAACCAAACCCGGGCGGATGCAACCGCGCCCAGCTCTTCCTCCCGGCCGTGTGATGATGATGATCAGTCATTTCGCCCACTATCACCGTTTTATACCCGCTCAGCTATAGTCTGCCTCTGTTTCGTTTGACTGTCGCCTTGCCTTTGGTGTGCCATCAGCGTTGGTTGATTCCCGCCCATGTGACAACGTGTTGTCGCTGCTATTCAGAGCTTGCCACGTCGCAACGAATACGCACTTGTCCAAGCGGTCCAGAAACGCCGAAGGCAATGGCAGCGAGTTTGTAGACATACAGCCTTCACTATCTCTCTCTCTTGCCACCCTCTCGTCGTCCCTTCAGAAGACACGTATCTACAGTCATCAACTTTGCAACATAGTTCCGGGTGTAGTACAAACCTTCGTTGCACGGTTCGAACTCTTGAGCCACAGTCCAAAGTTTTAATGCACGGTCGAAACATCTGAACCACAGTCCGCGGTTCAAAGCTTTGTACCACAGTTCATAACTGTGTACCACGGTCCGAAGGTCTGGACCATGGTACGCACCCTTGCACCTGGGACAAACCTTTGCACCAGTGTCAGGCTAAGCTGTGCCTCGGTTCAGGATACGTATATATAGCGGGCTCTCAGCCCTTTGTAATAGCTTCATGTCTATTGAATTGCCCTTTGATTGACCCTCGATTTCGAAGCTACCTTGAGTGCAAGACTTTCTCAGGATTAGCTACCCTTCCGTCTTCCACTTCGGTATATATCTGAGTCCTGTTTTGAGTAATAAGAGTACATCGCTTGTGGTGGTGCCCTCTACAACGGCAGTGCTACCTGCGAAGCAGGAGTGATCACTTGCCGGCGACAAAGGTCTTCAGCCAATAAGTTCCCCGGTTTTTACCTGATACGATATCAGCTGAACTTTACGGTCACATGTTTGCTGCACTGCAATGATATTGTGACTTATACGTGTGGTCTTCTAGGAGAGGACGAGGAAAACTCCAGCAAAACGGGATTAAAAGTTGGGCTCTAGTCATCTGTGAGAAGATTGGTCAGCGATGATTCAGTGGCAGCTTCCAGGTGTAATTGCGCAGAGCAGCGTTCCGGGGACCGCGCCAGCACCCAAAAAAGCAAAAAGTAATGTTTAGGTGCTGATGGGCACCGGGGGGTACGAGATCTCAAGTCTCGTGCCTATCTTCACCCTTCCGTCATACTCAATGGCGATAACGTGAGACTCAAAGTATCCTACCTCAGGATATCGGACTGTAATTGGTCGTGCGTACGAATTCAACATACACCTACGTACTCCAACTCTGACTGATTGTTACGATCGCTAACGCTAACGAGAGCGCTCGTCGACTGACTAATCATGTAGCATGTACTGAGTGCATCTTATCAGCATAGTCATGTTTGACCACCTCCTGTTCTGAATCGAAGTGATTGGCGTTTGTAGCCAAATGTCTCATAGAGGATGAGTGTTTCAAGCGACGTAGCACCTCTGTTAAAGCCTTTCCCCTATCTGATCGCCACTTGGGTCCTCTATAGGTCCCTTGACTATAATCAGATCACAACTACTTGTATCGATGACAAGAGTTAAGAGGCTGAGTCTATATCGCAATGTTCCACGGTCCTACACAATTGCTATGTAATGCTCACCTGTCTTAGCGACTATGCCTTGATTGCTCCTTAGCGCTGATTGTCGAGATTAGCTAGGCCTTGAAGACCTTTACTATAATGCAGCAATGATTAAGCAGCACACTTTGCGTCCCCCTCTCAACCAGTTGCGGACTGAGCTTTAGGAGGCCACCTTATATGATATTTGCATGTTAGAGAGCTACAACGGTTTCAGGGGCGTCGCCACCGTTCCTCTAGGGGAATGTCTCCCTGTGGACCTTCTGCCTGCTTTGGTCGGGCATTGTGCATGTCGGGCATCGTTCATGTCGGGGGTATGATCGTCTCGGGCATGGTTGGTCTCGGGCATGGTTGGTCTCGGGCATGGTTCGTCCCGTCCAGGTCCGTCTCGGGCATCGCTCATATCGGGCATGATCCCTTTCGGGCTTTGCACTATTCGGGCATGGTACAACTCGGGCATTGTAGCTGGCATTGTACACTTCAGCGGCTGAATTACTGACTTGTGCTTGAGGGCGCTACAGATGTGGCCCTGCTAGAGCAGTGGCCAAAGCGGAGAAATGGCAAAGGCGTAGCAGTGGCAAAGGCGGAGCAGTGGCGATGATATGCCCGATACAACCGTGTTTGACGTCATAGGTGACATTTTGATAAATATGGCTAAGTTCAACCTCGCTCGATGATAGTCCTCCTTTTTGCAAGTTTCAGCTGGTCACGGCAGGATTAGGCACAGTTTATTGACGCTTACGTGGATTTCATATCTGCTACGGGCTATCTACGTTGTACAACAGCTGAGAGTCGATTAGCGATATAAATACAACAGGTGTTGCTGCTGAAGCGAGACCGAGAATTATAAGTTAGCTGATCCCATAACAACCTCCCCAGATGGAGAGGACAAGGTGTACAGAGAACACTGGGACGGCAGATTTTGGAGAGTACTCGGGGCAGATGGCGGATACACGGACGAAACCAAGCACGACGTTATACGACTTCTCCTCTCTCTTGATTGGTAGAATCCGTATTCGTCGTCTCGCGCGTCACCGTGAAGTATTGGTCCGATCAGCGCGCAAATCGCAAATCTGCCGAACGCCCTCCGAGGGGCGATGCAAATGAACCTCTTACTCAGCATCACCCCTGGTAAGCCTTTATCCCTTCCTCGTGTGGACTACGCCTGCTGAAGCGTCATCGCCGCCTTCCATCAGGTCCTCACGAACCTGCCTGTGACCATCTATGGGCCTTTCTTCTGCCGCTCATGATGGATTTGAGGGAATCCTGGGTGGAGAAGGGGGTAGTACGCACGCCTGCATATCCACAAGGTCGGAAGATACATGTTGTACTGTCCGCTGGCCCATCTAGCCCGTCACGATCAAATGAAGTAAGGGGGAAAGCCGTCTCTTACCTAGGTACTTGGAAAGCTTAGGAACTGTGATCTGACCTCAGGCAAAAGGTTAAGACGATGCTTTATTGATAAGGAACGAATCCGGACAGTAGCTCATACGTCGTTGTGCTACAGTGTCTTCCACAGGACAAGTGAAGCGACTGAAGCTTAGGCTGACAACTAAATCATATACAAGGGAGCGGATAGCTGATATGGTCGCTGGTGCATCTTGTGCAGAGACAACCTGTTCCTGGGGCAATATACTGTTGGCGTTCTTTAGCTCGAGCAAAGAAGGTGTCGCATAGGGGTGGTTTTCTTTCCCGCAGTACGTTTCGGTGAGCCCCAGAACCTTGGAGTAGCTGCGTGATAAGTTCGATGTCGTGTCTGGAGCTATGAGCCAATCGCCAGTGAACATCGATTCACCCAGTCCAGACTCGTCCGAGCTTGACAGCGCAAAGATCATCGAGTCTTTCGTGGACGCGACGGTGTCTTTGGCGTGTATCACCGCTCGGAACTTGTCCTCTGCACCTACGAAGAACTGGGAAAACAAGCCTTCCTTTACCCGCTTCGACGCACCCTCCATGTTCGATTGTAGGATGCCGATGCGGTCGCAAAATTCCAGCAGGACCTCGCATCCAAAGTCGTGTAGCCCTTTATTATGGTCGACGGCCGCGCTGCAGCGACCCATCTCGGTCGCTACCCCTTCAATCAGAAACTGCAGCTCTGTGAAGCGTTGGCCGCGCAAAGCTTTCGCAAGATGTTCTCAAACTCGTCCAAATATTCCATCAAGCACTTCTTCGCCGTGGTCTGACGTATATGCTTTTCCTGTTCGGTTTCCGCGGCATCCGGGTTCGAGTAGTTGTCAAGCTCGAGCGGGATCTTACCGTCTTGCCTGTTGTACGGCTTCGGTTGCGCTTCGGAGATTGCGGCTATAATCAGAGGTCTGAGGGGCCAGGTCTTCATGACATCGTAGTGTGTGGATATTTCAGCACCCTTAGGCGCGATGAGGGAAGCGTTGTTGGATGGTTCTGGCATAGCGGCAACGATTTGCAGAGTGGTGTCAACTAAAGGGAGGAGGCTGATGGACCCCAAGGCCGTTATCCCTCCCCTCGGCGATTTAGAGTATATATGAATCCTTCAGCGTACCAACAAGATGGGCGTCTACCTTTGTCTGACACACACCTCCTTTGTTGTCAGTGCCCACATTCTGCGTTTCGGGCATCGAGCGGACTTGATCTACTTGTTCTCCGTTCCCATCATGAAAAGCTCGAAAATCCGTTTCGGCGGCCGCCCATCGCGGAACCAAACCCGGCGCGGAATCAAACGACAGCCAGCTCTTCCTCCCGGCCGTGTGATGATGATGCACCCTCTTGTCCACAACCACCTCCCTCTACCCCATCCACACCCACCATGGCGACCCAACAACCGCCCATTCCCGCTCCGGGACAGCCACAGCAGCCACAGCCACAGCCGCAGCAGCAGGGCGCCGGGGAACGGCCGTTGAATGTGCGCGATGCGTTGAGTTATTTGGATCAGGTCAAGGTGAGTCAACGGTCGGGGATGGGGGGAGGATGGAGGGTGGTGGTGTTTTGTGGAGGAGTCGAGAGAAGTGTTCGGCACAAGTACGACGCTTGTTGAACTGCCACTCTCAGCTGACGAAACGCGTCCCCCAAACATCCGCTAACGCCCCTCCCCGCAGGTCCAATTCTCCGACCAGCCCGACGTGTACAACCGTTTCCTCGACGTCATGAAGGAATTCAAGGGCCAAACGATCGACACCCCGGGCGTCATCGACCGCGTCTCGACTCTGTTCCACTCGCACCCGGCCCTTATCCAGGGGTTCAACACCTTTCTCCCGCCCGGCTACCGGATCGAGTGTTATACGTCGACCGACCCGGCGGATATACATTACGCCCGAGAACAGGGCGGGCTGGGGACACAGGAGGGCGGCGGGGTGATGATGATCAGCGTCACCACGCCGAGCGGGACCGTCAACCAGCGCCCGGGCGGGTTCGCCAAGGCCGAGCGGGACCGGCTCGAACGCCTCGCCGAGGGGGAACGCCTGAAACGGGAAGACGAACGCAAACCCGCGACGAACGGGGATTCCCGACCGGTCGTCAAGGAGGAACAATTCGACGCGCACCACCCACGCACCACCACCGACGCCGCGCGCGCCGAGATCCCGCACCAGAACCACCCGTTGAACCCGCTCTCCAACGCGGCACACGGCGCGGCGGCGGCACGACGGGACGACCCGCCGCGCTCCGTGATCGGGTTCGAACCCGCACCGCCGCACCCATCCGACCCGCGGTTCGCCCCGCCGCAGGCGCACCCCTACCACCCGATGCACCCGCCCGTGCACGACGCGCGGAGCGTCACTCCGGCCACGAACGCCAACGCGGGGCGCCAACCGTCCCGGTTGCAGGGGACGGCGGTTGAGCCCCCGCCGCACGCGCAGGCGCACCCGTTGATGAATCCTCCCCCGCAGGCATCGCGAAGCAGTGCGTTGGGGGTTGATATCCACCATAACCCGCACCTCGGGACGCATGCCGGGGGGCACAGACTGCCCGCGCGGGAGCACGTCATGCCCGTTCCTCCACGACAAGAACCCGCGGCGCCGCCAGCTCCCGCCCCTGCGGCACAAGGAGGGACCGTGGGCGGCCCGATGGTCGAGTTCAACCATGCGATCGCGTTCGTGAACAAGATCAAGAACCGGTTCTCCGGGGATCCGGATACGTACAAGCAGTTTTTGGAGATACTGCAGACGTATCAGAAGGAGACGAAGGATATTCAGGAGGTGAGTACCGGGTCGAGGAGTGAGCGAACGGAGTGCGCGAGTGCAGCGAGGGGGGTGGTAGAAAAACCTCCCGAGCGTAACGAGGGGGAACAAACACCCTCCTAGCCTAGTGTCTCTCCTAGCGGAGCGCCGAGCGAAGCGAGAATCCCGAGCGGAGCCACCTCCGAGCGCAGCGAGGATCCCCTTTCGAGAGCGTCGTAGGACGCGCGAGCCAGGTTCCAGCGTGGCGCGGACGACTCGACGAGCGGAGCGAGAAGAACGCATCCTCCGAACTCTGTCGCGCAGGCGTAGCGGGATTCTCGTCCGCGAGCAGGCTTCGGGCACCTGCGTGAGTTGCGTCTCTCGGGCGGCGCGAGAGGTACGAGCAGTATGTCTCGACCAAATTCCCGCGAAACGGTCTGGTTGCCGACGTTGTCGGTTGAAAGCGCCGGAAGATGGTTCCAACGCTCTGTCGTCGGGATGTATGGCGTGACGTCCGACTCGCGACTCGGTAACGGTGGGAAGCACGGGATCGTCGAAGGCGAGAAACGTCGTTCGATGACGCGTTGCGTACGGCAACGGATTTGCGAGCGAAACGAAGCGAGGCAGGTGGCGCGATCCACGTTCTGCAAAGTGCGGAATGCAGTGGGAGTGTGGAGATGAAGTGCAACGTTTGCAGTGTCGAGTGGAGTGCTTATTCTTGGTACTTCCTAGGTCTACGCACAAGTAACCGACCTGTTCCAAGGCGCCCCCGATCTCCTTGACGAATTCTCCCAGTTCCTCCCGACGGCCGACGGCAGCCAGCCGGCCGCGGGCGGCCTCTTTGGCGACTTTTTCGGCGGCGGGCCTCCGGCGCCTGTTGCCGTGCCGGCTCATCAGCCCGAGGCGCGGCCGGCAGCGGGGTACGAGAAGCAGAAGCGCGGCGGGAAGGGACAGGAGAAGGAGGGGACGAAGAAGCGGCGGATGACGGATAAGGAGGGCAAAGGAAGGGTGAGTCCTGTCTTCGGGGCGTTGGCGGTACGCTGATAGCTGAGTTACGCTCCCGTAGAAAAAAGCAAAGCCGGCGAACGATACCCCTCCTGTCGAGGGTGAGCCCGCGGCGGCTCCGCTGCCGGCCGCGAACAACGCCCTCGCCAACCTGGACGAGGTCGTCTTTTTCGAACGCGTCAAGAAACAGATCGACGATCGACCGACGTACCACGAGTTCCTGAAACTGCTCAACCTGTACACAAACGACTTGATCGACGGCAAGATCCTCGTCGAGCGAGCGATGCTGTTCCTCGGTGAAGATTCCGACTTGGCGCAGGATTTCAAGATGCTCCTGCGCCTGAACCGAGGTGGACCGGCGGTGTATGGCATCCCGGCGAACCCGCCTACCGGGATGATCAGCCTCGATCCCCTCGGCGTAGCGGAGAACCTGCCGATGCTGGAACGGCCCAAGGTCGATCTCAACGGCCAGCGTGCCTCGGGACCGAGTTACCGCAAGCTTCCAAAGTCCGAGGTCAACTTGTCGTGTTCCGGCCGGGACCCGATGTGCTGGGAAGTCCTCAACGACGAGTGGGTCTCCCACCCTACGTGGGCATCCGAGGACTCGGTCCCGTCCGCGGCACACAAGCGGAATGCGTATGAAGAGGCGCTGCACAAGACGGAAGAGGAACGCCACGAGTACGACTATCACGTCGAAGCCAACGTCCGTACAATCGCCCTTCTCGAGCCGATCGCCGCTCGACTGCGTGAAATGGACCCGGCGGAGCGAGAGACGTTCCGCCTGAAGCCGGGACTTGGCGGACAAAGCAAGTCAATCTACCAGCGAATCTTGAAAAAGATTTACGGAAGGGAACAGGGCCTCCAGGTGATCCAGGCGCTGCACGAAAAGCCCGCTATGGCCGTACCCGTCGTCCTCGCCCGGCTCAAGGCCAAGGACGACGAGTGGAAGCGTGCCCAACGCGAATGGAACAAGGTCTGGCGCGAGGTCGACGCCAAGAATTTCTACAGGTCGCTCGACCACCAGGGCGTCGTCTTCAAGGCAAACGACAAAAAGGCAATCAGTCAAAAGACGATGATTGCCGAGGTTGAGGCACTGCGCAAGGAACAGACGCAGAAACGCATCGCCTCTGGTGACCATTCGTTTGCCGCACACGAGCGAGGCCAGTACAAGTTTGCCGTCGACGACGTCGAGTGTCTGCAGGACTCTCTCAAGCTCGTCTTCTCGTACCTGGATCGGGTCACATCGCACACTGCCGCCGAACGGGACCGCGTCGAGGCTTTCCTGCGGTCTTTCATCCCGCTCTTTTTCCAGTTCGACGGCGACTTTGACGCCGCATTCGCCGACATGGCTGTCAATGGTCGCGACGACGACGAGAGCGAAGACGGTAGCGAAACACAGAGCAATGCCGATGACGAAGACCGGACGCAGAAGCGTAATCGGAAAAACGCGAGCGATCTGCGTACCAAGCTCTTGCGACAGGTCGTCGAGGCCGGTGGCAGTGTCGCGTTGCGAGCGGCGACACCGGGCGAAGCGAACGAGGATGCCGAGATGGAGGCGCCCGAAGTGCACGATATCGATGAAGGGACCAAGACCTGGGTCGACGTCGATGCGCCCTCTCCCTCGGCAGAACGACCCAAGATCCCACGGAGGTACACGTTCTTTGGCAACAACCAATTCTTCTGCATGATCCGTCTGCTGCAA
>JAKLLX010000142.1:0-40104 GCA_022813745.1 Naganishia kalamii | reverse complement strand
TGACTACCAGGTAGCTGTATCAGTGCCACTTGCCTTCACAACTCAAGGACATCAGCTTCGATAGTCATCCAACTCTCGCGTGTCTGGTATATTACCGACACTTCGAGACACGTTGACCCTTCTGGCTGGTCATTGACCAAGTGATACAAGGCACAGACCCAGCCCCATTACGAGGTACCTTACAAGCGGCCAAAAAGGTAGATACCCAAGCATATACTCTCATCTCCATAAATTATGAGGCTGAGCGATACAACGGCCCAAAGGTTTGTAGTTGTGAACCTGATAACACTGGTCAAAACCCGAAGCTCAGCGAAGCCAAGGGACCAACGTTAGATAGTCCCTGAATACCTGTTTCGGAAGTGACAGAGTCTGAACGATGCTCGCCGCCTTACTGTACTGTATGCTAATTATGTGCAATCAAGTGGGGCTTGTAGATACAACTTTGGTCCTCATTCGAGTCGTTGAAAGCGTTCTCATGAAAGATGATCACCTTAAACTGGTCCAAGGGATTCTTAGCATCCCTCCTCGGTACCCTGCAGCGTCGAGGTGGATTGAGCGGATTCTGTACGGAAAACACAGCCTTCTGGATCCGCGTAACCGTCGGATAAGTCAGATTCGTAGGGAGACTCGGAATCGTCAGGGTCTTCACCCTTCACCTCACATTCCCCAAAAAGGCGATTGTAACAATCGTCAACCTTTTTCAAACGACGCTTCACCCTGTCAAACGGCTTTGGTTTTGCCCCGTTGCCTGTCCCTGTATGCATCACGCGGCTGGATCGGAAGCGTTTGGCGGAGTCATTCCAAGATGTGGCGTGCTTATACCAATCCCAAGCTTAGGCTTTCGAGGCCTCGAGCTCCCCTAGTGTAAGCCCCGTCGCAATCCCACTCGATAGCTTATTCTTGAAATCGTTGATGGTTGCAGGAATCCGGTGCGTCAGCGTTTCCTTACTTCCGAGACCGTTGCCAAGATACGCTCGCCACGTGTCATTTAGTTCCCTATTGAGCTCTGTCATCGCCTCGATCAAAGCCTGGCTTCTTTCAACGATAAGGCTAGGGTCTTGATCTTCGATAGGCCGAGGATCCTGTCCGAGAGAGTGGTCTTCTTGGAACTTTCGCCCGGACTCGGGGTGGGACGCACAAGCCGTCAAGGTCGCAACTGGGTCAAAGCCACTTTGCATCCCTGTATCGCTCCCCGTGATGCTGGATAGCACTGGACCGATCTCAGTGCCGTTGATGGGGGCGGTTTGACTCTCCAGATCGATGAGCCCATCTTCTTCCTTATATTCGAGCGTAGTGTCGTCGAAAAGCTTCTTGTAGCACTCGTCAACCTGGTTTAACATAGTCTTCACTTTTGCAAAGCTGTCCGATGAGACTTTCGGTTTTACTCGGGTATGAGCCGATTGCTTTGTCTTGAAGCTATTGGAGTCACCGTCCCACAATGTACTTTGCTTGTAAACGTTCCATGCGTTCGTGGTAAGCTCTTTTAGCTTTCGTAGCCTGAGCCTCCGCCGGCTCTCTTTAGATAGCTTCGACACAAAGTCTGTGATGGCCCTAGGAATCTCTGCCTCGAGTGTATACCAGGTACCGAGTCCTTGGGAAAGGTATGCTTCCGAAGAGTCACTCAGTTCACTCTTGAGTTCTTGCATAGCCTTAATTAAGGCTTCGGCGTTCGTCATCGTGTCGACTGCTGGAGCAGTTGTTTGCACCAGGTGGTTCTGTGACATGTTCTAGAGGGCAAGTGAGATGATGGATAAGCGCTGAGGAGAATTGAACAGATTGCACGGTGACGAGGCGAGAGGAAACGCAAGAACGAGGGAACAGGGCCGCTTCGAGCTGCTTATGATATATGTTCGGCCGCAGAGTAAAGGCAGACCCATTTTTCGTTCACCTTGCAAATCCCTTCTCCTTTCTTGAATACCCCGTGACACCTTTATTCCTCCCTGACACCCTTGTGCCCCTCCCTCAGATCGAACTAAGTCGCGCCAATCGAGGGACTTCCACAGGGCTTGTGCGGTGCTGGCAGTGTAACACACTGCCGGCGGTATTTATGGTCTGTAAGCGTTGGACACAGATGTTCATAATTCATATCTTCACAAATCATTCTAGCGGAGGGTGGTTCCTCCTAGATGTCTAGCCAGCTACTGATCTGCTATCGCCTTCTCAACGGCTCGTTCGAGTGAAATCACACTTATCTCTGGAACTTTACTTGTCATTTCTATGTTCAACTTGTGCATGATTTTGGACTAAGCACGTTCTACTCATGCAACTCGGTCTTTTCGCTGCAAGCATAATTAACGTCAGCTCACAGAAGGGCAGTCAAGCAGACCGTTGTTCAAAGGAATTGCCCTGGCGAACTCGCTGTCGTTCCAGCTCAACACGTTCCGTTCATCTCACCGATTTCGAGGGTATGTTTAGCTCCCACAAGGAGATCTCGTTCTCTGTTTTCGGGTCTGGACACTATCGGTTGTAACTCAGACGGAGATGATGGCGGATCCGTCCTACAAAGCAATGCTGGTCAGAAGAGGCGGGATTCGGACTGAAATCTGGTCCGCACCAACGAATCGAAACCTCAAGGGATACCCCGGTCCGACAGGTGCAGTGTGCAGTGTCTGAAAAGTCGAGCCGGCGGAGCCGAGGTCTATGTGGAAGTTCAGCCCATCGTTGGAATGTTGAAAGCTGAAGGTGACCGTCGTACATGTCTCCTCTCAGACTGTCGTTGCCTGGAAATTTACGGATACTTTGCAATCACCTTCGCCGACGTCCGATATCTCGAGAAGTGCCCAGTGAATCCGGATCTCTTGGCTCCTGCCATTGAATCTGACACGCAACGTTCCCAATTGTCCGTGTGACCCTCGTTGGCACACGTTACCGAAAGGCTCTTCGATATGTTTATGCTTTGATTCTTCATACGTACAACCTTGGCTTGACTTCATTTAGCATACGTTCTATTCCTGTAGTTCAACGTAGTTGGCTAAAAGCAAAGTGTAAGCACGGGCAATGAGATAGAAGCACACGAACATACAAGGGAACAACCCTCGCTGCCCATTCGCCGTCGTACCCGTCCACCACGCCTCGTCCGTCTCCTCGATCTCGATAATGGTTTCGCCTTCTCGCATCGAGATCTCGTTGTCCTCAGCGGCGTCGTAGCTACCCCAAGACATCAGCATCGTCCCACGGCAGAGTGCATCGAACCTACTCGTATTGGGCGATAGCCCACTTGCCCCTCGACACAGGAGCCGAAGATTCTTGTCGCGCCGGCATGGGCGGCGGCGCAGGTGCGGCAGGTGTCGCGCCTTCGGGTTCGTCTTCAAGGAGTGTGACGTAGTTTGCCGGGAATAGACCACGTTGGTCGTGGGAGTTGGTTCCGGTCCACCAGTCTGCGAGGAAGTCAGCGCGATTGGAACGTAGGACGTGAAAGGGAACATACCGGCGTCGGTTTGCTCGATCTGCGTGAGGACTTCGCCTTCCTGGAAGGAGACTTCGTTCTGTAGCAAGCAAACGTGTCAGAACGATAGTTTGTACACTCCATGGTGACCACTCACGTCCTCAGCAGCCTAGAAGCCCAAACAACAATCAGCCTTCTGCACGATGGGCGAGGCCAAACCTAACTCACCTCATACTCATATTCAGCCCTCGCCCTGACACCAGCATCCTCCTTCTTCACCTCAATAACAGGCCTCGTTGCCGTAGGAACTGGCGGCGCTGCGGGCGCAGCAGGCGCTCCGGATTCGTCGAGCCGGAGGTTGGCCTGCATCTTGTGCAGTTCCGCGATCGCAGGCTGCGGTGGCAAGGGGATCAGCACATACATGTAAAACGCAGGATGAGACGTACATCCTCTTCTTGCGGCATGGGAGGGGCAGGAGGAGGGGGCGGGGGAGGGGGAGATGAGGGCGCCTGTTACATTTGTCGAAGGAGTATCAGTATGGTCTTTGTCATAGTTGACGCTTGCGAACGTACCTCGTCCTCCTCGGGCTCTTCAACAGGAGGAGCCGGTGCAGCCACAGGCCTGAACGGCGCTGGGGGAGGCGGCGCAGGAGGTGCCTATCAAACGAAAGATCACGCTTCACATCAGCACCACGTCTCGAACGTGCATTGAGTGACAGGACAACTCACATCATCCCAATCGTCCTCATTATCCGCCTTACTCTCCTCCTCATCTCCAACAGCCGGAACCCTCGGAGGCAACGGCGCAGCAGGCGGCGCGGGGGGCGCGATTTCAGTTTCCTCGGTCTGCGCGGCGGTCGGGTGGGAAGGAGGTTGGAGACCGCCTGAGGGTGTTCCACCGAAGGCTCGTGCTGGAGCGGCTGAAGCGGCGCGGGTCATGGCTGTCGTCACGGGCACAATACGAGTGAGTGAGGATACAAAGGGTATGATGGTGAGTAAGAGGAAACATACCTTCTTCCGCAGCGCGTTCCTCTTCCTCCCTCTGTCGCTTCGCCTCAGCCTGTCTCTCCGACCAGGTCAACTTCTTCCCCGCACCTCCAGCAGCACCCGTCGACCCGCCGAACGACCCACCACCACCAACAGACGGTCCAAACTTGCCCGCTGCAGCCGAGACACCACCTCCTCCGCCGAAGGCACTCCTCGCGTTCGCGAACGCTGACGCCTTCGGGACCTCCTTCTCCTTCTCGTCGTCGCTTCCGCCGACGGGGACAGCCCCAGCTCCCCATCGGTTGACGAGTTTCTTCGGTTTGGGAAGCGAAACCGGTGTATAAGCGGTGCCGACGGGTGCGATCCGGTCGTCTGCCGGAGTGGATTTGGGCGGTTCCGCGGGTGTTGATGCGGAGACTGGAGCGACGGCCGGCGTGGGAGGCGGGGCTTGGGTTGCCGGAGGTTGAGTGACCGCGGGGGAAGGAGCACTGGATCGTGCGAAAGACGGCTGTGTCGTTCCCGTCGGTCGAACAAAAGACGACGTCGGCGCGGTGTACGGCTTCGGCGCAGGCTTCGCAGCCGACGGAGTTGGTGCCGTTCCAGAAGAATACTTGGATCCTGAGGATTCGTTCATCCGCTTGAGGATGTGCTCTGGCGTAATGTCGGCCTCGTTTCGGGCTTGGATGGTGAGATGGGAGTTCTTGAGGAACGAGGAGATCTGGGATGCATATGTGTCTGTTGGATGGGAGGTCAGCATGAGGACGAGAAACGACGGGAAGAGGGGTAGAGATGAAGAGAGGAATGTAATTAAGAGGAAACGTACTGAAATGACCCTTCTGTCGTTCAGGAACACCTTCTCCGCACCAGTTGATCTGCACAAACTTCTCGAGGTTGGACTGCCGATGCACAGCTGTCAGCGGACACCTTCTCTGAGATAGCTGAAGGGTGACTCACGTCGGGATCCTCGACTCGTGCGAACGCATACTGGATCCTGCGGACGGACAAATCAGCCGAGAGCCCAAACCTGAGAAATAGGCAAATGAGACCAACCTTCCATCCATGAATTCCTCTTCGAGATCGTCTAGGCCGGAGCCGGTTGCCTGGAGCTTCAACTCGTTCCCGGCCGAGGCCAGAGAACTGATACCGCACGCAAATCAGCTCACGTCACGTCACGCCGCATCGGGAAAACTCACAAAATCGCCCATTCTACCTTTGGATCGCCCTTGAGGACTGTTTGGTACGCTAACTGCGCTTCTGAGGGGATTGAGAGCGACATGTTTGCTTATGGAGACAGGAAGGGGAGAAGGAGAGGGAGGTGGTTGTGAGTTGAACTTGAGCAAGCTGTGCACGTCATCGAAGGACCCGACGGAAGAGCGGGCGCACCCTGGGTGACTCGGCCGCCGGGCCGAGGTCGCACGCGCATATACAATGCGTCAGAGCAGCAGCTGTCATATCAGGAGAGGCAGGAGAGCTATGGGTGAGCGCAGCCATCCTGGCCCAAGTCCGGCGACAAGCGGCATTCAGGTCAAGCAAGGAAGGAATGTATATGATAAGTATACACAAAGATCCCAGACTATAACGATACAGGCAGAATTCGTGTATTTCCTCTACCATGAGGTTGATAAAAGGTAGCGTTCATCAAGTCAGGGAGCGTCAAAGGGGAGTCAGCCCCAGTGGCTGAATGAACATCCCATACTCGAGCGATCAAAGTCCCTGCCGGATGTTGAGTGACCGATCCTGGAGACCTTGGCTCAGACATTGCTCAAGGTCTACGTCGACACCGTCAGGAAGTCGGACCGGCTTGTACGGTGTATCCCGAGCCCTCCACCTGAGTGCGAACTGTGCATCCGCATATCCGCAAACGAGTCTTACCTCGAGAATGCAGTCGACCACCGTCTTGCGCATTTGGTTTCGTGCTTGAGGGATCGGCTGCGACGCGTTCCAAAAAGGCTCTTTCGGAGCGGGCATCAGCTTGAAGATTGCTTCACGGTGCCCAATTGGGTTCGGGAGTGTAATTGTAGAGCATTGAAGCAAATCGATATGGTTGGAGTCCGTGGTGAAACCCACTTGAAACTTACTACCGTCTCCTATGAGGTGCCAGCAATAACGGCCGAAGTTGGCAATCCACAAGTAGATGACTTGTCTACTGAGCGTGAATTTGTCATCTTGCCCTTCCTCTTTCGGTTCGGTCTTCACGTAGGAGCCAGCGCTGGATTCGGGTTGTACTATGGTCCCCGTACTGGGCGGTATACTCATAAGAGACGTGTCCCCCTCTTCGCGCTTGAAGTTGGACGATGAAGCATTAGAAGGCATCGCTCACTGAGATCGAGTATTCCGGTTGTAGGAGAGCAATCTGTCAGGAGAGCCAAAGGAGGATTGGGTGGTTACCATCAAGGGGGCATCTATGTAGTGGTCTGTCAGAAGGTCTTAAACACCTATCCAAAGAGTTGCCACAGTTTTCAGCAAGAAAGCGCCGGAAAGACCTTTTGAGTGACGTCCTTTGTGGTCTGGTCGTCTGGTCTTAAACAAACAGGGGAATGGGAATAAGCTGTGAGTCGTCAGCCTCTCTGAGATTAAAGACGTCTGCGTTGAAGAAAGGCTGGATCAGCTCGCGGGGTATCAGGAATAATGCCCAGAGCTGGTGCTAGTCGCCTTACAATACATGCCATCGTTTCCAGGCATAGCTATCAACCTATTTCACTCTTCTGTGCCGTCTAAATACTGTAGATCTAGGCTATCTGGACCGTGATGCCTGTCCGCCAGGCCATTGCGTATTCTCCTACCGCGACTTTCTACCAACACTTGAGCTCGATGTAACGTGTTTTCGGCACAGCAGTCCCAACCTGAGCCCTGAAATCCACAGCGAGCATGTGAAAGCAGTTGCCCACGTTACCCAGAGCAAAGCAGACGAGCATGAAACAGTACACCTAAAAATGCGAGCGATACGGTAGATCTTAGCTCAGAGATCTAGTGCGATTTGGCGATATGGTGGCAAGCTGGAGGTAGTCTGGCTGTGCACATCATCGAGGACCCGACGGAACCGGCGGGCGCACCTTCAGGTAAATCGGCCGCCATTTCAATCTGGCCATATCGTGTGGAGGTCGATTTGTTGGGAAACAAGTTGGGAACATAATTATTTGGTTGATTACCGCATTCTCGACAAACCGCGACCGGGTTTACCGACGTGGCCGTCAATCAATATTTTCCAGTCGTCGGGTACTCTGCAAACATGAATATTCTAGGCACTAACGCTCTCACAAGGTGGTATATGCTATTCCGCACATGGCAACTCTGCCAGACGGAGCGATGGGCGATCGTACAGCTTAAGCGTTCAACTGACTCGTCTCGGGGCAATGCGCGTCCCGGTACATGCGGCTGAACTCCTTTGATTTTCAAAGTCCCCACATCTATACGCAAGCGAATATTTAACACCGCCCTTTGCATTCTACCGGGATGACGACCGACAGCTGTTCAATGGTCAACCAAGTTCCATTCACTCAGCATCATTACTGAATCGCTTTCAGGGGTGCCTTGCCCTTCCGAGATGCGTCTGCCTGCCTCGTATTCCTTTCTCGTTCGAATGCGTGTCAGAAATGGTTGGGTCATTCTTTGTCCGCCTCACAGCCGTTCTCTCCCTTCCCAAGCATTCGCAATTCATGCCAGTCACCCATTCTCAGCTTGGCGAGGCTCAGCGCGCATGTTGATGACGCCTTGGGTTAAGGGTGGAACTCGGCTGGAGCCACCTTATGAACTTGCCGAGACCATATTTGATATTCAACGATAGACCTATGTTTGATAATCGAGCAGCACTAGTTTTCATCGAGCCACATAAGCAAAGAGACGGATGGAAGGACACGCGATGTCGTGATCCCATGGTTCTCACAACATCAATGTGTCAAGAACGGATACGGGACTCAGCTGGGACTCAGCGAATGGACCGGCAACGTCGTCAACGATGAGACAAGGTTGGTGGCAGGACGAGAACAGTAGGCTCGAACCACTAGTGATCAGCGCTGGAAGAAAGTAACACTATTGATTTTGACGCATTGCTCTGAGAGCAGAGAGGTTTGACTACAAACGGAGAGGAGAAAACTAGCTATATAACAATCGGGATCCAAGGGAAAGCAGAGGCAACGCTGGGCTTCCTCAGCAACTTCAGCGGTTTCAGAGGTTTTGGAGGTTTTGACAGATTTGATAAATTTGACCCTTGGCGTTCTTGGTTTTGAATGATTGGTGAGTGATTGCAGTTGATGAGATCGACTGATTGACGAATGATGTCGATCGGGCTGATTGATAGATAATGGGCGTTGATAGCGTCGATGGATGAGTGTTGACATACATGGGTGTGCTGGCTAGCTGGGTGTCATTCATAACATACTGGATCAATAACGTCGAACGGCGTCGCCAAAATATCAGGAGACATGAAGGCAAGATTTTCGCCTGGAGAGATGCGTAGGGCGCGGTACCGCGTTCCCCTTCGCTTCCGCAGAAGTTCCGCATCAACGAACCCGCAAGCCTCTCTGACGTCAAGGACCCAATGGTATGCCAATTTACGCACATAGGGAGGAAACCCATCCTTCTCTTCGGGAAGAATTAATCGCAGGTCCGTTCTGGTGGGGTTGTCTTTGAGGCATCTAAAGTGCCAAGAGATGTCAGGCAGGACCGCAAGCGGACTTGTCTTGCACCCAATCATGAAGTCTCGACCGTTTCCCATCACATGCCATTCCACACCTTTTTCCTGGGCCCTGATATGATACACATAAAGTCTAGGCGGCTCAGACATGGTCCGGTAGAGCTCAGTACTGGACCTGCCCGCTTGGCTGCTGCACCCATCTTGCTTCGGCCTCTTGGATGACGGATCATCTTCAGATTGTACCCGCTTGATTGTTCCCCTACCTACCGATTGTCCAGCAGATGAAGCAGGCTGTGTTTCAGGTGAAGTGTGAACGCTGTCGTCTTCCCGCTCAATTGTAGACATGCTTGTATTCCGTTGCTGAGTTATGATGAAAAGACGGAGTCAGTCTTTAATGGAACGAGGATTTGACAAAGTGCGACAACAAGGTGGCTCTCGTCACCTCGCATTCTAAGTCAAAGACAATCGAATTGGTAAGAAGAATTTATATATATAGAGTCGACACATCCATCCACGGAAGGCGGTGAAGGCTGCCTTCCTCAGTTGAACGGTTTTCACAAAGGTAGGATTCAGGAGAACAGGCTGTGTGATCTACACCGCCTGAATGTTCAGTCCCTTTCACACCAGCTCCGCTTCCTTTCCCCATGGTACATAACGAATGGATCTGTCTCAATATGTCGATCTCCTACACGGCCTGCGGCAATCATACCAAATCGAGGCTCTACACGTGTACGAAGGGTTACAATCCTGCTTACCGAGATCTTGACTTTAGAAGCCAAAGGGTGTACCTACTAAAAAGGAACATTCGTTGTTAGCGAGAGTAACCTAATCACTTTGAAGCTTTTGGTCTATAAATGCAAGCTGGAGACGGTCGTTGAGAATCCTCGCATAGATTTACTCGCATGACAAGAAATCTTACTCCGAGCTTTCAGGTGTTCCTCCGCCGATGCCGTTGTGCTGTTTCAGCCACAGGTATGTATACCTCCTGCTTTGTCCAGTAAAGATTCTTCGACGTCTAGTGAGCATTGTTATTGGCTCATTGCGTGCAGATACGGGTCCTCATGCAAAACTTCTGTCGAAGTCGGCTCTCTGTAGCTGTAGCAGTCGCAATGAACGTTGTTGCCCATCAACACGATAGGATGGAATGCCAATGCGATTGAAGACCACGATATGTGATCTTGTAAATGAGCCAGGTACTATGATCATCGCGGCGAGTGAAGCAAGTAGAATAGGGTATGAAGAAGTGAACAGGGAAGGATAGTCATGAACTATTGCCAATCATTAGGCAGAGATTATCTGTGATTTCATCTTGAGGAGCCAAAGAAGGGTACAAATTGGGTTTTGTACGGAGGCAAATCGGATGGGTGGCGGAGACGATCGCACCCAAGGGCTCCCCGGAAACGAAGCTAGATTTGCCATACGGAAATGGCAGATGAGTTGTTTCCTGGGCGCGACACAGATTATGTCACCAGGGACGGAGGTTCTGTCGGTGCATGACATAAGGTGTGTCGAGTTACATAGCTTTTGTCATCTGTAGATAAGCTCATACTCACGTGAGACAAATTGTGCAGTTCTCAGGCAGCTTAGAGGCTATTGAAGCGCACTAATAGTGGGAGATCAGCATCATTATCATTACAAGAGACGAGCAACTCAGTGACAACTTCTAGTAGTCAGGAGCAGTCATACTGCATTGCCGTTCACATTTGGCAGCCTGCGTTCCCCTCTTGCCGGGGGAGAAAGAAGTCAACCCAAGTCAGCGCATTAGAGAGCTCGGCTGTCATAGACAGTATTTTACCGTTTGATCCAGCTGTCCGATTAACGACACGGATGTCGTTCTTCGGCCTCCGTCTCTGTATCATTATCAGTTGTTGTCTTTGACTCGCCTTCGCCTTATTTCGGGCATTGCACCTTTCGAGCATTGTACCTTTCGGGCATTGCACCTTTCCGACATCTTTCACCTCGGGCATCGTTCGTTTCGGGCATCGTTCATCTCGGACATCGTTCATCTCGGGCATCGTTCATCTCAGGTATGGTACAAGTCGGATCGTACAAGTCGATCGTACAAGTCGGGCATTGTACATGTCGGGCATCGCACCTGTCGGGTACTGCATATGTCGCGCATCGTACATGTCGGGCACTGCACTTGTCGGGCACTGCACCATCCAGGCATATGGCTCTGCAGGCCTCTACTACCTTTAGCTAGCGATCAACTGTGTCCCCACCATTTGCCACCATCCTGTTATATATAGAAAGCGAGGGTTTTGACCCTCGCCACAGTCGTATTTATATCTTGCTCAGAGCAAGATCATATGTATTAGATCATCAAGTGTTTACATACACCTTGGTCTTTGTGGTTCGATCCCACTTCATAATTCTTAGCTATTCTGATCTGTCCTCTGAACGTTGGTGTCCAACGCCAAGTCCCTCACTCACCCATTCCTGACACTGGCAGACCTCGAGCAGCTGGCCACGGAAGACTTGCCAGCATTTCAGTATGTCCCGGGGACCGAGGGGTTGCAATCGTTCGTGATGCGCGCACATCTCGTTATGATTTCTGGGGACATGATGGCGATTCTAAGCTGACTGATGACCCACGGCAGGTCATGCATTTCAAAGGCGTGAATGCCATCTTCCCTTGCCCCTACCGCACGATGCGTGCAGTCAAGGATCCCAATCACTCCCGCTGACTGTACTGTTTGACTACGCTATCATCTGAGAATCCGGTAAGGCGCAATTATGGCAATCTTCCGATGCGGACCGACGCGAAAATTATGCACGTGGTAAACGAGATTGAATATACCGCAAACAATCAGGATCGTGAAGAATTGCAGAACGAGTGGAGCATCACGGAGAGGTATGAGCACACGTTATTGCATGCGTTTACGTTTGCTAATTTGCCTTGCCATGGTAGCGATCGTGGGCTCCATCGAATTCGCCTCGTCGTTTCCCTTGGACATGATGCATACTTTTCGAGAATATCGTCCCACAAATGCTCACATCGTCGCGCCGGAAATACAAGAACGACAAGGACGACAAAGGGAAGAGGTCCAAGAAGAACGCAATTTCGTTGTCACGGATGTGGCTTGGGGAAGAGATTACAGCGGAAGTGCAGGCTTCGGTCACCAGGGTGCCCTCTCAATGGGCTCCCTACGTCACCCCCAAGGACCGCAAGAGTTTTGGAACGGCGGAAACGTACTATAACTTCGTCATGCACCTCCGCCTGATTTTCCTACAAGGTTGTTTACCGGAGACGTACTACCAGCGTTTTCTGAAGCTGTCTCAGATGACGAAGGTCCGCGCGAGGAGCGGGATCTCCATTGAGAAGTTTGAGGAGTTGGACCGGGACTTCGTTCGCTGCGTGTTTATTTCGAGAGGTGAGTAAGCGGGATTGGATCGACACGCTGAATTCTTAATGCCTGCAAGCAAGACTGTGTTATGCTTGGGATATGAAGTATATTTCTTCACGTAGTCTCCCTATACACAGTATGCTCCATGTCGCGACCGGCATCCGAACTCAAGGTCCTCCCGCACATTATTGATGCTTCGCTATGGAGCGATATGACGGATTAGTCAAGCGTTGGTCGCGAAGCAACAGAAAGCAGGTGATCACCGCCGTAAGCAACCGTATCGTCAAGCAGGAAAGGGTAAGCACGACTGAACATCGCCTTGTGCCAGCTCATCGTTGTCTATTCCCACCACCAGTTCCGTCAGCTGGCTTCGCCGCGCAGCCCCGCCGAGCTGGAGGAGCCGGATAACTGGTGGAACAGGTTGCGCGGCAAAACGGACGGATACATAGCGGCCTGTTTTAAGAGAGACAGCGACGACGTCGATTTTGTTCCTGGCGGGCCTGTTAGATCGAATGAAGCCCACGCCTTTTCAAGTCAATGCAGCGGTCTTCAAAACCATCAAAGCGCATCTCATAGCGGGAGCATATACTGACGAAACCTGACAAGAAGGACAACTGTACAAAGTCGACGAAGCAAAGTTGAGAGCGACATCAACGACCACCTACAGAGCTTATCGCGCGGATTCGGATAATGGCAGTCAACGCTTGAGGATCGACACCACCAACGGCAAGGGGCAGTCTAACTATCGAGACGCCAGCTGGGTAACGGTAGGCGCGTCTGAACTCCGTCCGATATGTTGCACTGGCATTGGTGGCTCTGATTGTAGTACACCCAGGTCGTAGACAAGGGTGGCCATACCCGCCGGGCATGGGCGAAATGGGTGAATGAGCAGCAATGGGGACAGCTTAAGCTGTTCCTCGAGTTCATGTGAGAGGGAGAGCTGCTTCAGGTCGCTGTCATTCAGGCGTACCAAACCAAAGACTGGATCAGGGGCGTAGGCATTCCACCGCAGGAATTTGGGCCATTAGTAGCAGGTTGCTACAGGTTGTGAGGTTACAATGGGTAGACTACCTGGCTGGAAGGATCCGCCTGATCCAAAATGGTAGGATGAGCACTATAGTCATCGAGCCTTCGGCCGGCCAGCTGCAACCTCAGGAGGAGGAAGAGTCTTGAAAGCATGTAATAGACACGTATGACATATAACGGATCGCTGAACATCACGAGGCTTTGTGATACACCGTTTCCTGTATCTCCTCGTCATCACTCGTTCCTACTACGGTCTCATTGGGATCGATTTCCAATAGAGCTTTGTAGCCAAAAAAATAGTATCAGGATCTCATCCTCGAGCCCAAAGACATAGTAGGAGAGTCCCCGCCGACCAAGTTTCCGCCTTCCACTAGCATCAACAATGTCACCAGTCCGCTTCCTCTTGAATATCTCCAACTCCAGCTGCTTCTGAAGATGCGCGATTTTGTTCCTCATCTCCCCCTTCTTAAAGCGTAGTCCATCGCTCGTCTTTCGTAACGCTCGGACCATTACGTACACCCAACCTTCCATCCTTCACGACTTCGCGACACCTCCGGCAGTCTGAAGCCCATGGCATGGCGCTCGAACCCTTTCCCCCAAGCCTTGCCACCCGACTTTTCGACTTCTGCTTGCAGCGCAATCAGCTCCCGCCCCCGAGTCTGATCCATAGCCGTTGCAGCTGCCAAATCCCTTTCAGCTTCCTCGATCCTCATCAGGGCGTCTACCATTTGTATCGGGCCCTCCTCCGCAGCTCCGCGCGACTCGACAGATTCATCTATCGACTTTCCTGCCAACATCGCCTCTCATCCCCATAGGCTCGCCATATGTTCCCGTAGAGACGTCAAAATTCCCTGCGGTCTTGTGCACGAGCCTTCTCAGACACCGTTACCAGAAGCTTCAAGTACAGTATGAAAAGCGTTCTGAGTTTAAACCGCGGATGTTGCTGGAAAGAGCAGAGGCAGGCCGAGAGGCGCGCGACAAGCTTGAAGAGGAGCTGTTGCCTGTTAAAACGTGCAGCCGTGAGGTGCCGCACAAGATCGATAATCTCAAGGCACAACGCCGCGCGATGGACCGGGCTTCCGCGGCGGCGCTCGCGCAGTACGAAGAGCTTCAGGACAAGAATGCAACTCTTGAAAACAAACTCCCAAATCTCGAAGCTCGCCATGACGAATTCAAAAAGGACGCTATCGCGGCAACGAAGCGTTACGCGAAGCTCGAGCCGGCAAGGAAGCAACTCGAGCAACGAACCAAGCAGCTCGAGAAGGACAAGGTCGACGCCAAGAGGAAGGCGAGCGCGAACGCTCTCGCGGCTGACCCGCCCTATTGGAAGCTCTAGATGGAAAAGTCGCTCCTCGAAGAAACCGAGGAACGGATCCCCGATCTACAAAAGCAGAACAAGGTGACGGTATCGGGGGCTGGTGCACGAGCGGAAGAGCTCGCGACTGAGAAGTCACACCTCAGTGCCCCTGTCTGGGAGCTTGAACAGCTCAAGAAAGGGTACCGGTAGCTCGAACAAGACAAAGACATGGCGGAAGGCCATGCAAACGTTGCCATAAGCGAAGGACGGGAACGGCTGGTATCGGAACAGCAATCTAGTCCGCACGGACCGGGCCCAAGAAGTTTGCGATCCCGAGCCTGTCGGCCTTCTGGCCAGCGAAATTGACCGGCTGGGAGTTTCCGCCTTCAAGAAGGACGTCGATCTGGTGTCGCGCCCGCAAGTGATTTATGCGGCTACACCTGATAGCACCGGCGTTGTTAAGGGATCTAGCACAAGCGATGTAATCTCGTTACTCAAGACAGAGCTAATGATGGTTATTGAAGCGGAAGACGAAGGGTAGCCAATCCTGAGAAAGTGTCGCACTCAGTAGCTTCGGAATTGTCGATTATCAAAGGCGTGATTCATAAGTCATGAAGGCTATTACAAGGCACAGGTAGGGTGCCCGCTATATATACCTATCCTGAATCACCTATTGCCCTAGGGAACGGAGTCTCTCTAGGAGAAGCGAAGTAGCTGAAGTTCTGAAGTACATGAAGTCTTGAACAGGCAAATGAACGCGCTGAATGGCACAAGTGAAGCAAGTGAAGTTTCTGAAGTGGTGCGAAGTGAATCAAGTGAAGTCTTGCGGACTGAAGTCTCTGAAGCTCATGAAGTGGCGAGATACGACGGAGGTTGGGCTTCGTGAGGTCCGTCTCTCTACGACATCTTCCCCCCAAGAAGAGGACGTCGTCCCTGGAGTCTCACTTGCGGGCAGAACCTCCTAAAGGTCGAGTTCCGGCGGCCGTGGTGAGAAATTGAGAGCAAGCATCACCTGACTTCTAGGTATCAGCTGATGTCAGGTCATCAGCTGATCAAGCTCCTTCGGCTTACACGGCTGGCCGTGATGTCAGCCATCAGTCTCGTTAGTTTCCATCAGAGATTTGATCTCGCGCGTGATTAGTGTCACACGTCAATCAAAGTTTTTAAACCGAAATACTCGTACGAGTGTTGTTTCCCCGCTCTAGTTAGCCTGTTAGATACATATATATAGCGAGCCTCCAGAATCTATCCCCACTCATATTCCGTTTTGCTTCTCAGAGCTAGTTCGTATGTCAAAGCTATAAACCACGTGCAGTTGCATTATAGCCAAGTGGTTCAAGCCCACCTTCGTCATAAGCCTTACTCCTTATCCTGTCCCGTCTTTGAAGTCCGTGTCAACGTCAAGCGTTGACTCACAGGTCAACACTGTCGCGGGCAAGAGATCACTCCTACTGCGTAAAGTAGCTCTGCCGTGGTGGAGAGTACTAGCAAAAGCGATGTACTCTTATTTCCCAAGACAGCACCAAAGTATGTACCACCGAAGTGGAAGACGAAGGGTAACTAATGGTGAGAAAGTCTTGCACTTAAGGTAGCTTCGGAACTAGAGGTGAATCAAAGGGTGCTTCAAATACCACCCTCCAATCGATGTCCATTATTGCTTCCTTTCGCGGTTTATCGTCGAATGGAAAGGAAGCGCTTTCATCACATTATACCATTAGATTCTACGCAGAACCTGAAGGACATCCCGGCACCAATATGCTGAAGGTTGATGCATACATAGAAATCTTCCAAATCAGCCAGGCGAAGAAGTCCCAGGATGCGATCGCTCTCGACAAGGAGACACGATAATCGACCGCGGCACAACTTGCTTACACCAAGGCGATAACGCCTCCTTATGTTCCTATCTCGCCCGGAGCGACGGACACCAAGACTTTAACCACGGCGGGGAAGAACTTTCAGCTGGACGATTGGAATGGCTGAGCGGAAAATGGTCATCCGGGGGTAATTGCATTCGGGCAGATGAGGTAAACGCGTCCATGCTGGGCGGAGCCATGGCGTCCTGATGCCACTTTGGCGGGCCCCGGATGGGACTCGGCAGAAGGGGGAAGTCGCTGTGTACTTCGTCTGGCTTTTTCTCAAGCGTAATCAGTACGGACCCTCTCTGGTCGTTATCCTACTATTCACGCTCCTGTCACGGCAAGAAACGTTCACGAACTATCGTCGTGTGCTATTTCTCGACCCCGCCATTCGATCTGTCGAGACAAGTACTTGAACAGGATCTCTCCACAGCATACGCGAACGGATCGATCATAACCAACTCGAAACGTATTGAATTGAAGAAGGTCGCAAATCATCCATATCTTTTCCCCGGTTACGAAGAAGCGGAAGTCACCGCTGAAATCGCTCTCGCGAATGATGTCAACCATTCGGGCAAGATGAGGCTGCTTGACGAGTTCTTGGCCAAAAAATGTGAAAGCAGAGGAGTTTGGGTGCCATAGGGATTTGTCACAGTGGTATGTAGAAGCGCGCCCAGTTCGTAAGCGCGGGTGGAAGATTTGCAGGAGTCAGGGACGAGGAGGTTTGCCTATAGCCATGTCCTCCATTCGGAGCAGACAGATCACCTTGTCTCTCAAGGGTTTAAGGAACCTTTCCGTGACAGGTGGGTTGTATTACGGAATAGCTACATAACTATACAAAAGGGCTTACTGAACCGTTCCGTGACAAAAAGTCCGGGCGGAGGGACAAAGGGTCGCATCTTCTCGCAGAGGATTAGGATGCTGGATATACTCGAGAGCACCATGCATTGGCGCCACTTCAGCTACAAAGCGATACAATGCTCCACGCCGGCCAGCGAGAGTGAAAGGGTCGTCTAGCGGTACACTGCCCAAGATTCCACCATTTTCGAGTTTCTGATCGGTCCCGACCCGTGCTGGGGATGTGGGCATCAACCTTACAACAGCGTACATACGATGCCAACGACAACCCCCAGAGCGACCTTCAGGCAATGGCCCGCGCCGTTGATATTGATCTGGACAAGGCTGTCATCGTACATCGTTTCGTCACAAAGGGCACGCTCGAGGAAACGATTTCCGAAATAGGGCGGCAGAAACCGGACTTAGCAGATAAATTAATGGGTGGCTTGGACGCCCACGAGGTGGAGATGGCTCGACAAGCAGAATTACAAGTGGGGCTCCGGATTGGAACGGCTGCTACAACTCGCCATGCTCAGGAGAGTCACGTCCAGGAAGCACAAGCAGACGTCGGAATCCAGGTCGGTCGTGTGCACTGCGGTTCATCAGGAGTCGGGAGCGAGTCTCCAGGAGAATTCGCAACAGACGACTACTTCGACTATATGCTGGCGGACCAGGACCCGCCAGATTCTTCCCAGGCATCAAGCTTGCAGACAGTATAAAACTATAGATGCGGAAGACATAGGCAAAAGCGCTTCCGAATCTGGACCCGCGGCACCCATATACTCTAGTCAGCAAATTCAGCATATAATGCCTGCGTTACATCCACCTGTCGTCGGACAGCTCTTCGCCAAATAAACCTCGCGACGAAGTTCTCTTCGGAGCCCCGGGCTCCCGAGGCCGCGCTATGTATTGAGACTAGAGGCTAGTTCCGTGGAGTACTGAAGATTCCCCTCGATTCCAATTTCGACGTGTCACGACCGCAAACCAGATTGCAAATCTTCCATTTGCGCCGTTATCGATCACAAAGGTATCTCGCACGATTCCTACTCTATGATCCTGTTACAACAAGCAGCTTAAGAGGATCGTCTTCGAGTGTTTTTCCGAGTGTTTTTCTTGAACGAATGGCAACCCGTCAGTGCGGAAGGGTCAATCTGCCAACAGGACAGGTCAGATTGCAGATGACCAGCCAGCTGACATGACCAAACGTCATCGACTTGAACGCGATCTTTAGCAATCCCCCATCCCCGGCAATTCGCTAGGCGATATTATCGTGGAAGCCGTGAATACATCGGCCTTAGAAATTCGCTCATCACCCGTCGGCGAGCCGGGCGACACATTCTGACTCCCTTCGTCTTCAAGAACGAAAAGGTACGGTGAATAGCGACGTGGGGGCAGTGGAGATTACAAGATACTAGTTCCTGCCTATTCGCATAGGGCGAGGTTTATTACAGCAAGGAGCAAAGGTTGCGGCAAATCGAGCAACGTCGGCGAGGTATGAGGCAATTCACCATTGTAGTCAGCTTTTGATTTGGCTGCTGTAGATTGGTGGATCGGGACGAACGCGATCGGCAAACGCGGGCTCTTTTCCTCCGAGCTGGTCGACCGCAACCTCAAAGATGTCGATTCACGATAGTGTTCGCCTTGGGGTGGGCGCAAAAAGACCTATCGTGACGCCCCATCCTCACGTCACTGTGCCTACAGAGCTTGGTATGTAACCCTCGTATATCAAAGGGATCACCATCGTAACTGATCCACCTCGTTCTCCTTAGAACCCCTCCCAAACATGATCCATCTTTGCACCCTAGAAGGCGGTCAAGTCTATCTTGGCAGGAGCTTTTTCGAACCGGACAGGGAAGGCGTACCATACAAGTAGAGGCGACGAGTTTGCTCTGCATTCAACCACCTCAGGAGTAGACAGACAGCTAGTTCCTTTGGCCAGACTATGAACTTCGCTAACCTTTGTTTGCGACTGGACAGGGACTTACACTGGCGGCATCTACATGAAGGAACTTTTCCGCCGCCTCGCCGTAGGAAATCAGCCGCCAAGTCGGCGTCGAAGCGGGTGAAGCGAGTCAAGCGGAACGCGCAGTACTGGATCCACGACCAGCCGAGTCCACCACGTGCACCGACTCATACGAAAGGAGCGATCGACAAGGTCTTCATCTCGCGCCAGGTCGCCAAAGCCATCGAGGGAGCGGCTCAGCCCAAGGTCTGCGCAAGACCTTTCGCTGCGGTGCCGGGTTGGCCCGGAATGTCTCGCAAGAGAGGTTACCGGCGACAAACTCCGCATGGACATGACCAATTTGCCAGCATATGTGGATGTAGCAGTCCCTACTCTTCCAGCGGCATCGCTTTCGGCCTACGTCATCATCACAGGTCTTGTCAGCGAATGGCCTTGTGTGGATGGAACCCATACACGACACGGCACTTTCCCATTTCATTTCGAGAACACAGTACCCGACAAACCATCACGGGCAATTAGCGTCTTTGTTAAGCGAAGAAAGCGCGGTCTAAAGAAATGATGGATAGGTATATCGGACCGTACGGAGGACGGCCGCTCGAAGCGCCCAGCGATGGCTCAGATGACGATGACGGTGGGGCGACCGAGCAGACAAAGAAAACGAACGAGAATATAGAGTAAATCGGGAATTGGACACGATGGGCAGAAAATGGCTACCAAGTGTCGCCGCCATTGGCTTCGCGGAGCCTCCGATATGCAGCTAGATATGACTGAGTTCCGTAGGTCTAGGTACCCCGAAGCAATTTCCGACCCCTGAAACAAATCAAACAATATCACAAGACTAGGATTGAATATCATTATAACTTGTACCCCCAGCCCGGAAGCAAATTGCGGGTGCTTTGAGCCAAAGCGAAAAACAGTTGCGAAACCTGATTCAACTTTGGATTCTGAAGCGACAGAAAGTTGCCCTCATCGAAAAGGATTCATGGGCAACATGTCAGAGCTCGATCGCACCGTCACAAAGCCGCTAGATTGAAGCTATACCAGTTTGTTATCTTGGGCTGTCCGGCACTGTATACTAGGTACCTCGTGACCAGGACTTTTGTTCCTTTGCAACGGTCTTGGGTTAAAGCGATTAAATGGCTGCATATCTGCCATAGGCGGTGTCTTTGGGCTCTGTTCCCTCTTCTGTGCAGTGCTCTCGTATCTGAAAAGGATTGGTTTTTTCACTCGCCACCGCTGATCGGTGACAGAGGATCCGTCTCTATAATGCTAGCCAAAGTTGTGCTTTTCTCGCCTGTATGCGTTATGAGGCATGTTTGATTCAGTTACTCGCTGGCACTCGTCCTTGACTACCTTTCCCTGTACCTACCCGGCACCTCCGCTGTGATAACATAATACTCTGACCTGGCGCCCGGCAGGATCTCGTACTGTAGCTAGTCGCGCGTAGGCATATCGCATACGTCTACATATTACAACGCTATGATCGACTCTTACGCGTGTGTAATTCTGCAAAACGGTCGGAAGTAAAGCTACAACTGAAAGATGGACTCCTGAACTGTATCGGTGTATCTCTTCAGCTGTGACACCCTTAGGAAGGTTTCAAGCAGGAAAGTACTTACGCCGTTATCACCTCCGTTTGCGTGCAGATCCTATCCCCCGCTACAAGGTAAAATCGTTGTCTTGCACAGAAGTTGGCAAGTAAGACGACAGGCTGCACATCTGTGGCCAAGCGGACATTGGCCTCTATCTAACCTGAAAAACTCGAACTAGCTGATCTGTGCAGCTAGTCTGAATACAAACTGCGCGAAAACGATGGGCGAAGAATCATGATGCATCCCCTAGGGGAAAGCTCCGCATTCACGCCCAACTCTGGTCAACTTGTCAGGAATGGGCGAGTGAGGGACTTGGCGTTGGACACCAACCTCCAGAAGACAGATCAGAATAGCTAAGAACTATGACGTGGGATCGAACCACAGAGACCAAGGTGTATGTAAACACTTGATGATCTAATACATATGATCTTGCTCTGAGCAAGATAGAAATTCAACTGGGGCGAGGGTCAAACCCCTTGCCTTATATAGACAACAGGATGGTGGCAAATGGTGGCGACTCGGTCCATCGCTAGCTGAGGGCAGCAGAGGCCTGCAGGGCCATATGCCTGAATGGTGCAGCGCCCGACATGTGCAGTACCCGACATGTACGATGCCCGACTTGTACGATGCCCGACATGTACGATGCCCGAAACGAACGATGCCCGAGACGAACGATGCCCGAGACGAACGATGCCCGAGACGAACGATGCCCGAAAGGTGCAATGCCCGAAAGGTGCAATGCCCGAAAGATGCGGCGGCCGAGAGGAGCAGACGAGTAAGGCGAAGGCGAATCGAATACAGTGACAGGGATGATACAGAGACGGAGAGCGAAGGACGACATCCGTGCCGTCATACAGACAGAGGATCAAACGGTAAAGTACTGTTTATGACAATTGCCTTTCGTCAACGTCTTCGCCTTGTCCTTCGACCACCAGCCGAGCTTTCCCCTAAAACCGGCTTTCTTCCCCTCCGGCTCGACGCGGGTCTGTTGGGACACCGCCACGTTGGAGGCGTCGATCGAGCGTGACGCTCGGCTCACCGGGGTAAGGGAGGACGCGGGCCTCCGTCTTGCCGTCTTGCGAGGTCTCGTTCATCCGGATGCCGCCGACACTGATTTCTATATTGAATGTCAGCTCCTCTCTGTCACGTGGAGATCAGCTTTGGTGCACCGCATCGTGTTCTCGCTCTACTTAGCATATAGAGGAGCTTCCAGGCCCTTCCATCCTAGGGACCCCATCACGAAGCCGTCTTGACAGATTCGTCCGTTCTTGATGGAGGGGGGTTGAAAGGCCGTGGCGACATGGCCGACCTTGAGATCCAGTTCGGGAGTCGCGAATCCTTGAGAAACACTGAGGGGCCGCCGGAGGCGTAGGGAGATGATACACGAAGAATCAGTAAGATCAACCTGCCGCTACATCTGTTTTGGAACGGCAAGGGATACGTTCAAGGGAACTCACGATCAGGAAGGTAAGCGGCTACCATGTGGTGTAATACTAGGAGTTCGATACTATAGGCCGAGTGACAGTCGGTACGAGGGCTTTGAAGTTATCAGGTTCGTTCGATTGGACATTTAACACCTTTGCACAACCACCCTTAGCTGTCCACGTCCATGGAAGAATCTGACTTTTTGTAGGCTCCCGCTCGCAATATCTATGTTGGTTTGATTTGGGGTTTGACGAGCTTCGGGGTTGTACGTGTTGCCGAGTGCCCTTTGTGACTACTCGGTGCCATGACTTCTCGAAGATGCTTGATGTCGCCGAAGTGTCTGGAGTCCTAAAGCTTCTGTACTCGCAGGCAATGCCTTCGAATATACTTTGTCGCAGGATCCGGAACAGCATATATCGGCGGGCCTTTACTCTCGGGCGCTCTTTGGAATCTTTCTCAAGCATAGAATACACGTCGCAATCATCATCGTTACCCCTCTTGAACACTGATCACCAAGCGGATCAAGGTCTCTGCCTGCGGGTGACGGCACACACGGTCTCATCGTTACTCACTTGCCGGCCCACTCGCTTCTCAGACACGCTCATTGGTCGACAGTCAGGCGGTATGCCAAGTTCTATTCGGGACAGAATGATAAAGCAATTTTCCACTGCAAGAACGACAGCTATTACGGATTATATCACAGTGCACATGCTGAACCTAGCGACCAACACCGCATTGCCATCAGTATTTCGTCTACGGTCGGAATTCCTCGTCGCCTTGCGAATATGCTTTCTCGCACTAAGCGTCTTTACCTTTAGCAAGATGTATGCCGAATCACACGACGCTAGAGGGGCTGACTCAAATCGGCGCGATTAATGCCCTGCTCGCCTTTTTACAGATCGCCGCGGTGTTATGAAGATTTGCAAATCACTCCGGTCAGCTTTCGTCCTTCGCAGAGCACTTACTATAAGGGATTAGCCACCTTGCACGTCCAAAAAATAGCTGTGCGACTATCAATCAGAGAATACAGAACGAGCACTTGAGAAAGTTCCGTCAAAGGATTGTAAGTTTACCAGAATGCCCCGGGTAGCAGCTAATCGAAGTGCAGTGATTGGGCAAGGGCGCTCAATAGGGCAGCAGGAGGGAATTTGGGAGGCAGATTGGGTATGATAGGAAGGAGCTAGGAAGGGCAAGGTGTGTAATCGTACAAACTGGCTGTCTACATATACCTGTTCGGCTGCCCAAGGGATTGGCAAATGCCCACAGGAAACACAGAGCAACAGATGTGTCTGTGTCTTGACAACTGTCATGTACTTGAACATGAAAGTCTGTGTCAAGACAGAGAATAGTGTTTGAGCACCAAAGTTGGACTTTTCTGCCAGGCAAACAAGTGGCGAATATCCTTCTACAGCTGACGGCAAACACTGGATAGGCGTTCTGTGCGGGTAGGCGATAATGTTTTGGCACTTCGGTTCTCTCGTCTATTGTACGGAAACAGATGCGAGAATGACGACAAAGATGGACAGAAAGGAAGGGAGAGGTGGATGGATGCGACTGAGTAAAGATTATGGTCAGTAAGCTGAAATACAAACAATGCGCGCGGTGAAGACAGGTGGTCTCATTCCATGACCTACAGTTACGGACGAGTGTGGTGTTGACCTGAGAGCTAACGCTTGGAGTTGACCCGGACTTCAGAGACGGGACGGATGATGAAGACTAAGAGTGATGAACGAAGGTGGACTTGAACCTCTTGGCTATAATTCGACTGCACGTGATTTATAGCTTTGACATACGGACTGGCTCTGAAGAGCAAAACGGAATACAAGAGGGGAATCGAGTCTGGAAGCTCGCTATATATATCTAACAGGCTAACCAGAGTTGGGAGAAACAATACTCGTACGAGTATTTCGATTGCAAATAGTGTGATTGACGCGTGACACTAGTCACGCGGGTAATCAGATCTCTCATCGGAACTAACGGAACTGATAGCGGACATCGCGGCCAGCCGTGTAAGCCGAAGGCGCTTGATCAGCTGATGACCTAACATCAGCTGATACCCAGAAGTCAGGTGATGCTTGCTTGGACCTAGGTCATTCATGACAATGGGAGTCAGCTTCACCGACAAACCGGAAGATGCTACGGCGATTCCCCTTGTACATCCGAAGACATTCCGCTGACGTCTAAGCCGCCCGCAGCATATCATCTCTGATGGAGACAGGCGCACCGTCAAGCTGGTGGCCGGCATTGCCTGGGGCAAGCCGATTCCGCCCGTTGTATGGGCCGAAGAATGCGCGGAGTTACGCAGGATGGTCGGTAAGTCGATAACCTCTTTACCTGAACGTTTCCGCTGAACTAAGTTTGATCAAGATCCCTGCATGTTCTCCTTGAAAGGTACCGAGATTGAAAATCAGTTCGAATTCGACCTCACGGCCGGCATTGCCGTTTCGAAGCGACTTCGAGATGAAGAGGGCGGCCTTTTCGCGAATAAGGTGTTTTACATCGTAAGTTATAGCCGTCTTTAGGAGCTGCTCATCCGGATCCCGCAATTGACCCATTATTACCAGACTGAAGGCGTAGTCCCGTCTTTCGATGATCTCGCTATGGTAGTGAAAGCAGCAGGTGGCACAGTGAGTCTTGTCGCCCTGCTGATCAATAGCGGTATGAATATAACCTATCATCCACCACAGGCTCTCCCTTACGATGCCGAGCATCCGGAGATGTGTTTCGCGCATGGTGGAATCGTAGTCAGCTGTATGGGGGACAAGGCACTATGGCAAGACGTGAGTCGAGACGGATGTCAAGATGTTACCATCTACTAATGTTCTGCCCACTATAGCTATCCGCTGACACGCTGGCAGACGTCCATAATATTGTCGTTTAGTAAGTCATGGCCGCAAGAGTGGCGCCTGAATGCTAGGATTTACACCGATCCTGGCAGCACCAAGGACATCGTTTTGAAGTCGGTTCTCAAGGCGGCTGTGGACATGGGCCTTTACCACCTGAGAACCTGAGCGGTAGTGTGAAATCTCATTGATGATATTAGGTATTTGGAGTTTCGGAGTCTCGGATTCGGATTCATTGTAAATTCGATCGGGTAGCTAACCCCGCGTTGTACGAATATTACCATGACCTTCTCTAAGCACGTCACCTCGCTCTTGCAAGTCTATCTGCGTATTATACCACTTTGACACCCACGCCGCTTTGCGCGTACGACGTGGTAGCTCTCGAGAAGGCGTAGCACGTTCATTCCGGTACCTGACAAATGTTCATCCATTTCTCCTCTCGTGTGTCCGCCATCGAGGCGGGTCACTCGATCTGATCTCGGCTGACGGGATTCCAAGGCGCAGGAGAGCGGCGGAAAGCCATGCGGCAAGGGATTTGAAAGTTGATCGCGAGTCGAAAGGCACTGCCGCATATGATGACGACAGAGACCGTGAATCTCAGATTACCATGAATCTATTCACTCCCGCTGTGTGAGATCAGTCTCAGGGGAACAGGCACTTTGGAAAGGACTGTGAATTTTAGTTGTTAGGGTCACGCTTAGTTTCATTTCCTGGGAGAAACTACGGCATCTTTGATGTTGCGCTGGGCCAAGATTTTGGGGCCTGGGCGTGCAGGTCTTGGTCGTTCAGCTGATGGTTTGCTGACAAAGCATTCGTGATTCGGTGAGAAGAAGGTAACAATGGCGTCCTCGAGAAGTACTACCAAAGATCAGATGCGTCTTTGCGCAACAGCTGCTCAGCAGGGCCGCGATCGATACTATCCAACATCATTTGACTTCTAAGTATCTACGGTTCCTGGTGTCCACATCGTTCTTCGATTTCATGATTCCAGTCGATGTGGCGACAGGAATAGCCTGGTGTGAATCAAGGTCGATGGTTTTTCATATATCTTAAATCCGGTGTAGCAAAGATATTTTAAGCAGAGACCGCAGGTGTCAACAATAGTTAAGCCGCAAGACAGCGGCAATTTCAAGCTCAGTTGTGCGAAGTAGGCACGCACAAGGCGTAAGAAGGCAATGACTAGTCGCGCCAAAAAGAGCCGTCGCTAAGCCGGTCTTCGTATTACCAAGGCCTGCGTCTTACCAACTCTGGACCGGATCTAGCGCAAGCGATGTACTCTTGTTACTCAAGGCAGAGCTGATGATGGTGACTGAAGTGAAGACGAAGGGGTAGCTAATCCTGAGAATGTCTTGCACTCAGTGGCTTCGGAATTATCGTATATCAAAGGGGGATTCATAGGTCATGAGGGCTATTACAAAGGGCGAATCGCTCGCTATATATACCTGTTCTGAGTGAGAGCCTGTCCCTAGGGAGACGTGCTTCCCAAGGGAAGACGAAGTCGCGAAGTCACGAAGTCGCGAAGTTGTGAAGTGACGAAGTGGCAAAGTGGAAGGGCGGCTCAGTCGCAGTCAGCCTGGACAAGGTTGTGTCTCTACATCTATAGATCTCCGCTCAACACGAACTTTGAAACCTGGCAGTAGCTGTCTTCCATGCAATGCTTCTACCAAAGAGCCCCCAAAGTGCACTACCATGTTCATAGTAGAAACCAGGGCCTCCAGTGAGGTTTGCAGGCTTTGCAACTTTCTGGTGAACTTTTGCATTCAGGCCGAAGTTTGCAAGTCATCCAGCGGAACTTGGACCTCCCAGCAAAACTTGCGATTTCCGGCTAAATCTGAAGTGGACACCAATATTTCGACTTTCCAGCAAGACTTTGAGTTTCAGGTTGCCAGCGAAAGTCGTGCGCAGGAGAGCTCCACCCTAGGCCGCCTTGATCATCTAGACATGGATGCATATGAGCCATCCTGGCTTTGTTGAAAAAGTCTAGACATGCCTTACGATTCAGTTTGCGATCATTCCAAAGCATATAGATCATAGATCTACCTCGTTAGCAATACTTCTCAAGGCTAGTCACCCTGCCTGTAAGAGGACTGACCGTACGGTTATATTCCCGGTCTTAGGCCTTGCCTGACTCCTCGCTGCACTGGTGCACCTCTTCGAAGCCGTCGATGAGCACATCTTTGACGAAGCCCCTCAAGTCATGACGATGGAGAAAAAGAAGAAAGGACTGGGACTGGAATCGGTGTAAGGGTCGCAGTCGAGTAACGCTGTAGGGTGGTCGGTACGACTGACTACAGAGCTGTGAATGCCCCTTATTGGGCTTTACAGTCGCGGGTAAGTACAAACAGCAGTGCTCGTATGATCTGGAAGGCGCAATGGTTAGCTAGGCTGAAGACTGTTCTAGGTAGGCTGAGGTGACGACTGAGTTGGGTGAGAATGGCGGGAATCAGAATCAGAAGTCTATGCCAAAAGGCTACAAATGGGCTCCTATATATAAGACCATCGGCTATTGGACCGTTTGGTTCCCCGGTTGTAAGTCTCATAGGTACAATGCGTTGATTTCCGGGAACCTTATGTAGCTCTGATCTGCAGCTATGGGCTCATGGGTCAAGAGCTATTCCGCGCGGCGATAACCTCTGCCCTGGAAACGCCGTCTCACTCCGCGACTCTGGACCACCTTCTCTCTATTCGCGCATGTGGGAATATACAAGATACAGATTGGATCGAGCATGTGTTGGTACCGGAGATGGGGAAGATGATGGTGATGGAGGATCTGGGGGAGTCAGTCGTCGAAGAGGAGTGACACACGCTTGCTATTGAGGCATTGAAGGAGAGCGTAGCATATGGCCGGGTGAAGTTTGGTAAGTGGTTACCAAATGTTGAATTTCACCCTGTATTGAGTAGCCAACACCTGATAGGATTTGACAAGGCGGTACAATATCTGAAGGATGAGCGGCAACTACTGGCAGTCGCCTCAGGTTAGACGGCTTGAAAAGATTTCGTTGTTGCACATGTATAGGGGCTTGGCTATATGATATTATTCATGTACGTTACGTATTGCATGTGTCCTGGCTTCTGACACTCTGAGGATGATGCTATGCGTACAGCGATAATTGAGCGCCATCCTACGCATTTCTGTGCCCTCTCTACCTTGATGCCTCCGCGCCCTGATGTGCGTCACATGCGGCCATACAGATAGAGCAATATGCGTAAGAATTTGCTTTGAGGTGATGACGGAAGAGGACGACCAACGATGAGGAGGAGGAATGCGGGCGACGACGACGTGGCCAGTGTGCAGGTAATCATGGTGCTATCATAGATCACTTCATAAAGTGGCCTCAGGGTTCAACGGTATCTCAACGGTATCGCAGAGGAATCACTTCGCCGATTGACAGGGGACCCCGAACAAGATTTGACATAGAGTGCCCCCTATTGTGTCTGTGCATGATTGTCTAAGGGCCTGCAGGCAACTCGCCACATCGGCCACACCACCCGCCTCCTTGTGCCTCACGCCCCCAAGGCCTGTGTCCCCTCTCCCGGCTTGCCGCCTTCTCCGTTGCCGTCTGGCGGTGCAGTCAGCAGCGAACGCGAGCACTTCTTCCATTCGCGCGTGGCATTAAGGGGTGGATGCCGAACGCGCCTGCTGTTAGACCCTGCTGGGGCTGTAGAGTCCAGCGGAGCCCCCAGCTGCCGGAAGGGGCTGAGGTTGAGCTCTGTAAAGAGTGAAGGGAAACGCTTGAGGGCAAGGATGACGACGAAGTCATTCAATCATTGACAGTCATCAACCACCGCCTCGTCCACGCATTGTTCGAGCAAGCGGTTGCGGCGACGTATCCATACATGGAATGTTTTCCGACACCCGCGGACTACCTTCGCACTGATGGCATTCTTTCAAGCACGATGGGAAGGCCCCTGAGCCCTGGTCGCGGGATTCAGAAACAGAACTGGTCTTGGTAAGCTCGGACGTCTCCCGTACCAAGGAACACCGACCTGAGTGTATCCTCTTTGGGTCGATGTACAGCATTTGGGCAAAGCAAGGTCCCTCCAACTGGTTTGTATCCACTATCTCCTTGATGCGTTGAATGCCAACAACTTCAGTCCCTGCAGCGGCTCCCGCGAGAACAATAACAAAGGTTCCTATCGCCTTCGGTTTCAACATACACTTTCGCTTCGATAATGTGCTCGGCAACATTGTCTCGGACGGGAGGATCCATCTCCTTACGGAGGTGCAGCTGCCTGCATCCGTCACAGCCAGTCCGAAGGATTGGATCGCCTTTTCGAAAAACATCGATGCGGATACGACGTCCGCTTGGAGCGGATTCGACGGGGCTGCTTTCTTCGTGGATAGAGCTATCGTCATCTCGGAAGCAATCGGCCTCATCGAACCCATCACGTGCCGCCGACATCGCGATGGAAATGGACGACACACCTGCCAGGCCTGCAATGGTATCTTCGGGTGCAAGCAAATCAAGACAGATCGCGGGAAAATGCTATGCCCCGGATGTTGTGCCAAACAGATTGCTTCGAATGCCGATGCTCCCTTTGACCCGGCTGTTCGTAGAATGATCTGTGTGCTTTGAAAAGCACCGAAAGTCAACCGCGCATGCGCAATGTGTTCTTTTCTTTCCCTGAATAACGATACCTGTCCCATGGCCGCCAAGAAGTTGCAAGATGCTCATCGCCGAGCCGTCTGGACTCCGGACTCGCAGATTGACGACTTCAGCACGGTCCTTCTCGAGGCCATGTCGGGATTGACTCCGAGCCCGGATGCGCCAGGCTCTTTATTGGGCGATGCTATAATGCCTTGTTTCCCGCTCGTCCCCGACGCCGAGAACCCTTTCTTCCCTTCCACTGGCGCTTCGAGAAGATACTCGACGTGGTCGATACTCCTCAAGGAACCAAAGTTGGACAATCTCTATCCGGGAACGTGGAACGTCGGGTTCGTGAATTATGGAACATAAAAAATGCGGTGGACGTTCTCGAAGTCAAGCCAGGCCCTAATGCTCGAATCTCTCACCAACGTCCAGGATAACGGATTGGATTCCGTCAATTGCTTGTCGCCGAAAACCGCGAACAGGAAGATAGTTGCGACCGCCACATTTTGCTCCACACGATGCGCCCGAATAGAGCAGTAATCAACTTGTACGATGCCCGATGTAGGGCATCCCGGAAAAAGCAGGATTCACCCTGTACCAGAACATCGCTGTGGCTACAGCATCCGTACAATAACTGATATATGCGGATATCGAACGTACCCAAGGATCGAACACGCTTCTCAAGCCTTTTTGACCATAATCACTCGTTGGACAGATATGCTGAAAGACGGAACCATGATGGCTGCTGCGTCGAGTGTGAGAATCGTCAGCCGTCGGAGATGGTTATGAAGCAAGCATTATACCATTCGATCGTATGGAAGCGGGACCACCTTACTACATACAACGCTAAGGGTTCATCGCCCGTGACTAAGTACCATTATACATATACGAGGAACCGAAAAGGAACAGAGTGAATGCGAGACCGAGACCTCTTCTCTTGAACAGCGTACATAGCGGGCTACCGTACTGCACCTGAACGCGGCAGATCTCACATGGTGCTCTGGAATGAAGGAAGTAGATAACCGTGAGAGGTGCAAGGTCGCATGCTGGATACATCGGACCCGACGACAGACTCCATTTCCCAAGGTACTGCCGCATTGTCGAAGTCGAACATGCCTCTTCCTTGCCATCGATTCCCGTCCTTGCAGGTTGCTATCAAGGTCGCGTCGTGCTTCGGCTCTTGTGGGAAACCCCGGGGTAGCTTCCAGGACCGTCAGCAATCTCTTCCTGAGTTCTCTGTCGTCCTCGAAATTCCCCTTTAGCATCTTTACGCTTTTGCTGATATTACTCCTGATCTTCTACGAATATCGATTGAAATGGAGCTTCTCTAATTCGCTGAGGGTTTGCGCCGCCGTATAGGGGAGATACCTTTGGATCTCCGAGTATATCTGCTCACTCAGTCTTTCAGCTTCTTGTGTATGGTCCATCTCGACCTCCCGATGCTAGAAGTAGACAGTCATGTGTGGCTGGAGGGTAGATTTGTAGGCGGAGAAACGAGAATACTTAGTAACAGGCGCATGGAGGGCTGGATCATGAAATAAGTCTGCATTATATATTGATTCCAGGAGCACAAGACCTCACATGATCCGAAGCCAAGCTTCTGGATTGAAGCCCCGGCATAGATTTTTGAGGCGTGGTGCGCCGCGCAAGGGCATCTTAATTCATGACAACCTCAAACCCTGAGACATCGACTGCCTTCGAGCGCATTCGCCACAAAAGATGTACTGTAAAAAGCAGGCATCGAATCCCAACAGGAAAGCCGAGGCTGGATTGCGAAGGAGGCAAATACGTCAGAAGTCCAAGGCGTATGAGGAGTGTGACGTATGTTGAAGGCGATAGAAGCAGATCCGATATGTGCAAGCTGCTTCAATGGCCTTCGGAAGGCGCGACTATGACAGGAAGTGGCCGTCGAAGGCAAAAGAAAGACTCGGACGCACACGCATCTTTTCTCCGAATCTTCAAGACACGAGATATCTAGGGAAGTGACAGTGGCGATATTACAGGTTGTCAAAGGACTATGAAAGAAGAGGAAACAGCCAAATGAGAGAGGCAGATGATACAAGTTGACAACGTGGCGAGTATCAGGACTCATCGGTGGGGAAGGAAAATACATGGAGCGGAGGTCGAGGAGCATGGCAATGGTGCCATGACAATCCTTGAACGATGTCCTTATGACCCAGCCATTAGCTCAACCCCAGCTTGATCTAAAAGCTCTCTGGGACGACGGGAAAACCAATGGCGATCCGGCAGGTATAGACGGTGCCCAAATTTGACACTTCTATCGAAGGGACCGTTGAAGAGGATGACTCCTCTTGCAGAATAGCCAATTCCCCCTTCTTCGCAACGCACTCCTGTCAGGAGTGAGGCAGGGCCCGGAGGCTTATCGCCACCTCGCAAGGACAGGATATTACCAAGAAAATAGGGCTGTGGGTTTGAGATACGTGATTACTAAGCACAATGATCGTACACAGAGATATAAGTGGGCAAGAGAGAATAAGGGTGGCAAAAGGGGTAGAACGCTAGCTATATGCACTCATCAGACAATAGTGACGAATCAAGGTGGCCTATGAGATCTGACCGATACGTAAAAAGGGTCGAGCAGGTACGCCGCAGCATGTCAAGGACGGGCTCGGAGCTAAGGTGGGACTTAGCAAATAGACCGGCGACGATGTCAACGACAAGGTGAGGCAGCGGTCGAAGGCAGTGGGCTTCGGGACAGGTGTTAAGTGTTGGGAGGAGCATAACACTGTTGATCTTGACGTGTGATCTTGCTCTGGAGAGCAAAGACAGATTACAACAGAACGGAAGAATAGAAGGCTTGCTATATGTACTAGTCTGAGCCTTAAGGGAAAACATTACTGAGCTGAGCTGCACAGCGGCTTCAGCGTAAACACTTCAGCACCAAAATACCTCTAAAGTGGTGATACTGCTGACAAAGGGTCTTTTGCTCCGTTTAAGGTGTTGACATACTTGGTAAAGGTTTCTTTGTCCTTTAAGGTGCTGAAACTGGGTATCCTTTGGTCTTGGCAAATGGTCTTGGTACTGATTCTTGTATCCTTTAAGTCTGGGCGAAGGCTGTGTGCTGACAGAGAGACTTGACTGGGTTGGTGTTGGGCTAGCTGGGTGTCATTCATGACATAGCATGTGCGGAGCAGCACCGTCCCGCATGCGAAGGTGCGCTGCGATGAATGGGAGTTGGATTTGCGAAGTGTTGGGCGACAATTCTAGAACAGGCTTGGCGATGTGGAGTACAGAGTTTGGCTGATAGAGACGAGGATACGGTGAACGATATAGCGAGACGGATAGCGAAGCTATGGAGTCCATTGAGGACGGATACTAATGGTAGATGTCCGCTAGGCTAAGGACTAGGGTAAAACACGGGGGAATCAGATGCCGTCCATGACAGTCTCGAATCTACCAGACTTAGATCATCGACAAGCCTCACGTCCTGCGACATGCCATACATTTTATTCATCTTCTTAACTTTCTCTTGCTTCTGATGGCCCAATGCTCGGTCGAGGTGATTGAGACTTCGCAGCCGAATTCGGAACTTTGAATCAGGAGCTGCTCGCTCGCATGTTGGCCAGCGCCCATGTTATCGCTTCTGCTGAGGTATCGAAGATTTGAGGCCACAAATTGGCCAAAGCACGGTATTAAGAGATCGCATCGGGCAAATGGTCGAGGCATGACGAATGCAACTATAGAGATACAGTCTATTATCGCTTACCTCGCGTCTCCTTCCCATAACGACTGAAACTAGATGGTCGCTTTCGACTAGGGTAATACTATATCGACCACAATGCTCGCAGAAGGACTCACTATACAGAAGGTCGGGTTCGGGTCGCAATGGACGTGCTGTCTAAACAAAAGACGTTTGCAGTGGCAAAGGTAGCTGATCCTCATTATGACTTCTCACCTTGAAGGTGTTGAATCGTGCTGTTATGAATCGCTACGCCTACGACACGCGCCTTTTTCCTTCTCTCGTTCTACGCCCAGTTTCGCGCTACGCTCCCGCTAATTGCAGTTTACGCCGTGTTGTACAACGAATACCCAATGGTCAACAATGTTTGCGCACTCGCCAGACCGTTCTGTCCATCTCGTGTCAGCGATTGCGCAACTTACGCCAACAAGTGTGCAACTTGTGCCATCAAGTGGGCATCTCTTGCCAACAGCTTGCGCACCTTGTGAGCAGCGTTTGATCAGCTTGGAGTAAGGTTTTCCCCTATAATCTTGGTGGCAAATAACTCTGCCTTGGGCAGGAAGAAACCTATATAAACGAGCCTTTCTGGCTATGAGCTGTATCTGTCTAGTCTATGATATACGCAATTTAGATCAAGATTCTTTACTTCATCCTTTCAACTCTATTCAAGGACTCGCTACCCTTCTGGTTGAAAAGACTGTATCGACTGGCAGTCAACAAGACAGGTGACCACCGTCCAGAGACGCACGGCTCACTTGGACTGCGGCCGATTTCAAGTACGCCCGCAGACGTAGCAGCCCTACCTATTGCACGAACTCGGGATAAAGATGACAGGATGCCGGGGAGACGCGGAGCGAGGGGGATGCCGGGTCGTTTACTGCTGATAATGCTCAACCCGTACAATGCGCGGGGTCACCAAGAGCTCTACACGACGGCACCGGCAGCTCTACGTCGTGTTTCACGCAGCGAAATATACACCATATGTGAGCAGCGCGCATGTTGCGATGGGGTCGGGAACGTGCGAGAATTGGTGGGAGAAGGGCATGGAGATGGGATCGGGACTTGCTTGGGGCTATCGCCACGCTCGGTTTGAACTGTTCCGTGGCACGGACATGTGTGCAGAAGTTGGTCCGACGGATGTCAGTCAGTACTTGGTGGTGTTGTGCTCATCGTAGGCGCGGAACCTATAACAAATCATGTGTTCAATCCCGACCGGTTCGAGATCCCTTGTTCGGAGCTGATCGCAGCGCTGTAGCCGGGAACCCCATGCAGTCGCCAGAAGCGCCAGGTGGAGCAAAGAAGTGGAGATTATTGATTGCTCTCGCCGGACCAGGACCGTCGACTGATGGAGAGTGCTTCTTCTGTTCGACGGATACAACGCATGTTTAAAATTCGAAAATACAACTCCGGCAGAGTTTGTGCAGAAAGCTGCGCCTGCTGTACAGTGTATCCTACAGTCGGAAAGTCATAACACCAGATGCCGCAGCCCCTATCGCCTAACTCGATGGCCTGTATTCAGGATTGGCGATGGCGAAAGCGATTTGATCGGAAAAGGCTTCTTTCTTTATCGGACCACTGAGCGTGACCTGGGGTACCGGACGCAGACATGGTATTGCGTGGAAGAAGTGATGTTTCCGAAGCTCGATGCCCTCGAAGCGCAAGGGAAAGGAGGAGCTCCTGTTAAAACTCGACGTCGACTGACCCGGAGTGCGATTGCGAATATCGAGGAGCATGAAATAAACCAAAGTGTCGTCTTCGTATGCGGAAGGGTCTCCGAGGTCGAGGGAGATATCCATGTGGTGGTCGGCTAGATCGACCGTAATCTTGCGGCGCGCCCAGTAGCCTATTGGCTGGCAGCTTTCGATATGGAGGTTGCGTTCACCGTCCCAACGCCCGAGATCTTGATATGAATCTTGAGCGTCGTGTACTGCAGCGAGTCTCATCGAGATGTGTCCTGCAAATGGAACCCTAAGTATCAGTAACGATTACTGACTATGGACAACTAAAGAAACGTACTGCTTGCATGCGACACGCCTGTAGGAGCCAGTGACACCAGGACTCGAGCCCTTGTTTCGTAGCGCGATCCAAAAAGTACTTCGTCGAAGTATACACCTCCAAAATATAGGTCGCAATGTCGTAGGCCGGACCCCACGCCCATCAACCATTCGTGGCTAGTAAGACAACCTGCTGCAAGACCATAAGAACCCTGTCAGTGTAGGCAAGGAGCTAGCGAGTATTGCACTTACGTGGGACGCGGTTTGCCAGAGAGCAGTATCGAGGAGGTTCATCGGTGAACGGTCTTAAGGCTGTGTTTGGGTAGGCACGCGGGTCGCCTTCGGGTTCCGAATATCGTGGCAAACTGGACTCTGATGAACCGAGAGAAGAACTTGATCCCAGCGTCTCATCGGCGCAGGAGTACCGACGAGCAACATCGCTCGACTGAGTCTTGATTGCTATGTCGAATTGACGGCCATCGTTGGAACCCTCACGGTCGCTGCGAGGTCGCCTGCGGTGACGGTCTCCATCAGCGAAGGGGGGAGGAGCACTCGGCATCACGTTGGAGGTGTCTTGATTATGCTGCGGGGCGAGGACAGGCGTAGTGTGCGTGGGTAGGTGCTTTGTCTCGGATGTGTTCTCACTTGCACGAGTCTCACTTGCATGTCACAATGATCGACTTCTAGACGCCACCCGTCGCATGAAGGTCATCTATTGAAGTCGCGATATATAGCTCTCGAACTAAGAGCAGGTGACGCGGTTGTTTCCGCAAAACTCGATCACTGGCGTGCGGCGTGCAGCATCCTAAGTTCACACTACACAGTACAAGACTAAGTGCTGTGCTGACTCGTTCTCCTCGACGAGCATTGTCACCAGCGCTACCTGCGATGAGTGTCTCCCCATCTCTCAAGCTGTCATCGATGCCGCTCGGTGCCGTTGTTCCCGCAGAAGGCTGTTCGCATTTGGGATCGCTGTCGTGAGTGCTGGTTCCGAGCCGTCCGAACCATAACCTCATAGTCTTGTTCCTCTTTCTCAGGCTGTTGATGTCCCTGCAAGCGATTGGAACCTCAAGAAGATGGAGCTAAACATCATTCGGTTGGAGCCAGTCGCCGCCGCCGTCTCCGATGACCTTCGTTTCGAGCATCTTCCGTTCCGGTATGTTCTTCCTCTCCACCTCATCCCCTTCCCCGCCCGCTTCCTCGCTCACCCCCTGATCTGACTTGTATCCTGCTTCTGCGTATCCTTAGGCTGCACTCTCTGAGCCGGTGAGGACGAGATGAATATGCCGTATGCGAGGTTACGCGCCGATGTCGTGAGTATCTGCCTGCGTCCTTTGTTCGTTTCCCTTACTGTTCTGCAAGCTCACCGTATGTTGCTCGCAGCGCTGTCTACTCTGCTGCTCGACTCCTGATTCACTGTTGTCCATCACCACGGCTGAAGGTTGTTGTCGGCAGAAGGACGCCGTATGTGTAGTAGGTCTCGGTCGAGATCTCGCTGCTCTTCTTTCGGAAGTACTGATACATTTCGCTCGTGTGTAGATCGAATCTTTCGCTGCCGCTGTATCGTGCGAGCAGGAAGATCATGTATAGGCGGTTTTAATCGATATGCAAGTTCAATGCAATACAACAGTCGTTACTTCACACGACGTTGGCGGCGACACTTGGCAGCCATTTTCTGCTCATCGTTCCGATTCCCCATTCAACTTTCTATTCTTGTTCGTTCTCTTCGTCTCCACCATCATCTCCATCGTTATCGCCATTTGAGCCATCACTGGGAGCTTCGAACGGCCGTCCGCCATACGGTCCGATAAACTTGTCCATCATTTCCATCTTCGCGTACGCCAAGCCGAACCATTTGGCTTTAAGCGCTTTTCGAGAGACCTCTGGGCAGATATCGCCAACTATCCAGCCACTTGAGACCGCCCTTTCGCCGCTCAACAACGACGCCGATTGTCCGGAGATGTTGTCGAGTAAGGCGCCCTCGAAACGGAATGGGAAATTGTCGTGTCGTGCATGTTTTCCATCCGCACAAGGCCATTCGTTGACAAGACCTGTGATAATGACGTAGTATAGCCCTGAAAGCGATGCCGCTGGACGAGTAGCAACTTCTATATCCACGTATGCTGGTAACTTGGTCACTGCCATGCTGACTTGGTCGCCGGTAACGCCTTTCGTCTTGCGAGTCATTCCAAGCCAACCCAACATTGCGGCGAAAGGTCCTGCGGAGACTTTGGGCTGAGCTCTTCCGTCGATGGCTTTGGCGACTTCGTGCGAATTGAAGACCTTGGAATCCCTTCCCTGCGGCCTGGTCTTTCCGATCGTGATCGCTCCTTTCGTGCGCGTCGGTGCAGGTGGTGGACTCGGCTGGCCGCGGATCCAGTACTGCGCATTTTGCTTGACTCGCTTCAACCACTTCGAAACTGACTTGGCGACTGATTTCCTAGGACGAGGCGGCGGAACGGTCTCCTTCATGTATACGCGGACGTTGTAAGTTCCTGTCGATTCAGAGCGCATATCAAACGTCAGCGACGTCAAGGTCTGGCCACAACACTCACTTCCGGTCATCTCGTGGGGTGGTCGAATGCAAAGTAGGCTTGTCGCCTCTACCTCCTGGGTGTCGCCTTCCCTACCCGGTTCGTAAAACGTCCCCCCGAGGTAAACCTGACCACCTCCTAGGGTGAAAAGGTGAATGACGTTCGTGAGGGATTCTAAGGAGAACGAGGTGAATCAGTTACCATGGTGTTTCGTCTGAGACACGGGCGTTACATACCGGGCTCTGCGACCAACGTGACGTGAGGGTGAGGCGTCACGAGAGGTGTCGCCCACTCCCACGGCGGACACCCTCGTGACGCGACTGGTTTGAGGTTGAGGTCGACGAGACTGGAGGGGAAGAACCCGCGTTTGCCGGCGGCGTTCGTTCCGATCCACCAATCTGACAGCAAACTAGTCAGACGCGGACCACACATCGTGGCTTCCTCTTACCTCGCCGATGCTGGTCAACTTGCCGCAACTTTTCTCCCTTGTCGAACGAGATCTCGTCCTATACGAATAAGCAGGAATCAGTATCTTGTCTTCTCCGCCGGGACACCTCGCTGCTTACTGCACTTCGTCCCTGTTGAGGATGAAGAGAATCAGAACGTGTGCGCTGTATATTTCAGGGAAGCCGTACTTACCTCATAAGGGAACCTTGCGGTACCACTCGGACGCTTCGCGGAGGAGATTGTCGTCACGTTAGTCGACGCGACGGGATCCAAGGGCGAGGAGTCGAGGAGTGTCTGCTTACGCCAACGACAACGCGTTGAGGATCACGTCAGAACATGGATGATTCATCCTTGGCAACATACCTGCTTTGGTCCCCTTCCCTGTCCGGGTTCCCTCTTGATGTAAGACCTCGACGGCTGGTCTTCTACCACAGCTGCCGCCTGCTCAAATGACAGTCATAGAAGTCAGCCACGAGATTACAGGGATCTCCAAGGAAACTGTCGAAACCCTGACATACCGGACCCTGAAGCCTCTGGTACGAGGATCGTGCGTTGGCGTAGGATCTTGAGGGCTCCATGCTGATGTTTGGATCTTTGTTCGACAGCAATCAGTGAATTACGCTGCGTTCTGATGTCTTAACTTCAGCGGCTCAATGCGGATACAGAGATCGGTTTGTTTATGATCGTGACCTGTACCGCAGTAAGACACGACATCATTTATGACCTAGCGCCATCACACCTTGAACCTCCTTAGGTAATAAAGGACTTTCAAGGATCGATTAGCGTTCATTGAGCCAAACCAGGTTACACAGGTTCATCTCGCGTGCAGTATATGCTCTGCCAGCAGCGATAGGTCCATCAGTCAAGGGAGGTGTGGCTTATTCCATCATTGTGTGCGGCATGAGAACCGACAGGCGGAACGAGCTGTTGTGATGGCTGGACCCGGATGATCAGTCGGAGAGCTCCATTGTGTGTCAGGCGAACAACACTGATTGAAGAAGGGTATTATCAGTCTTCCCGATTCCTGGTCTGACGATGGCTGCTAGCACCCCGGATCTCTGGAAGCGCAAGGAGGTTTATACTACATGTACTTTCTGGCTCTCTGATGTCACGGCAGGTTATCGAAAGAAAGATGGCTGCCGTGAGAGCGCGACATATGCCTCTACTCCCCACAAAGAAGGAAGAAGCCATATGGAGTGCCTGTCGGATCACCTCACAGCAAAGCATTTGCGGTGTTCCTCCCTGTGAAAGTTGATGCCATCGAATCGTACATGCTGGACATATGAGACGGAGAGTATGTTGGTCCACTCCACACCGTGGAGCCTAGACGTCAGGAAGGGTCACCGACACAGTAACTACGGTAGCCTAGTAAGCTTGAAGAGGATCGACCATGTCATGAATGACTTAGGTCCTAGCAAGCATCACCTGACTTCTAGGTATCAGCTGATGTCAGGTCATCAGCTGATCAAGCTCCTTCGGCTTACACGGCTGGCCGTGATGTCCGCCATCAGTTCCGTTAGTTCCGATCACAGATTTGATCACGCGCGTGATTAGTGTCACGCGTCAATCATGTCAGAATGCTGTAGTGTGCCATATGACATGACATGCTGCGACAGTCTGACACTCTGTCAGCAATTCACTCATCTC
>JAKLLX010000141.1:0-40658 GCA_022813745.1 Naganishia kalamii | reverse complement strand
TAGTTGACCTTGGCTTGACAGGTGAGTACAGCTATAGACAGTATACAAGGCATTCAGTAGTTGACCTTGGCTTGACACTTCGCTGATGCATGGGGACCCCTCGGACTCTACGACAGCCATTAGCCATGCTTTGCGAAATGAGGTATCCCATCTCCTACTCAGGGAAAGGGACTGATGTTTCGTGGGGCGCTTTACTCTGTCGCACGAGGAGTCCTGCACCGAATTTGCTCAGCTTTTGAGCTGCCATGGCTTGAATGTCATCGTCGACTACGCTATCGAATCTCTGACCGTGAAGGTCATACACGAGCTGTCGCAAATGGGCGACAACCAGGTGAATGAACCCAAGTGCAAGTTGCACCTACATGGCAGGAGCGCTTTCCTCAGAAATTACTTGATCGCGGCAAGTGGATTCGTCATTCTAATCGACCCGAGTCACTGACCGTATGTATGTTTCGCTCATTGCTCTCAGCTTGCATATCACGTTAATCTAGGGAGGATCTACGGAGACAGCTTCGTGCTAAGAGACCGTATACCGTCTTTCGCTCATTATGGGAGGAACCCGTAAGTGGAGACTTCAACAGAGACAACTTTACGAACAGCTAGATGATGCTGCACAATGCCTAGCACAATGCCAGCAACTTATGTTGATGTTGGCGCGGCATCAACGTTACAACTGGATCATGCCGGAAGAGACTATGATGCGGAAAGTCTCAATACTGTTCATGTAACAGATTGATTGTTTTACTGAAAACGTCTCGGAACCATTGTCCTGCCCTGGAAATGAACAGACCATGCTTTATAATGCAGACACGCGACCTAGACATCGACAACCTACGATCAGTCTAATCGTTCCTTCCTCCAATGCAAAGGCGGGCCGCTCGGCGGCACATTTCGAGCTGATGTATTCGACAAGATGTAACGGGCAGAGCAGTAGCTGTCGCGGAGTATAGTGAGCAAGACGCTGCAAAAACCATGTCGAAGATTTGGCTTGTTGTACATTCCAGCCACGGGATCGAATGGGTTCAACGTCGTTCGTGATGACCGCTCGTGGCCTTGTGAGTGGTTCAGGAAATATCCGAGCTGTTCTGCTACCCTGTCACCCGTCATGTCACTTCCCTGCTTTGTAGTCTTCAGTAATTGTCGAATCAGCTCGGGCAAGCAAAATCCCGGTCATTCACCGCTGACTGATGTCGAATGGAGCCAGACAGTACTGTCATAGACAACACCGGTCAATCTCCGCGCTCTCCAGCTTTTGTGTGTTCAATTCTTCGCTGTCTTCGCCCCAGCACCATGACTGTTGTAGGGCATGACATTTTGATAAAAGAGAATCGACATGGATTTCATATCGCGTTCCCATCGTGGAGAATCGCTGCCGAGACGGCAACCGCTGATCTGATTGCGTTAGACACCATGTATGCGTTCTAGGCGAGATGCCCGTATCCCATGCCGGAACCGATGAAAGGAAGCTACTGACCATGCACTAGTGGAAAATGGCTAGGTCGGATTGAGCATTCGATGTTTGATTCCGCTCTGACTATCTCGCGACTTTCTGTTTTCAGCGAAGCAGTGAGTCATCATCCTCAAAAATCAACATCATCAAAGTCGTCCTCCAACTAATTCGCATTCCTTCAAGGGCCAATGGAAATCCAGGCCAGTGCCCTAACTCGCGCTCGACGCTCTTACCCAACGACCAGCAGCTGGCTAAACAGGTATATATGTACTCTGTCAAGGGCATCTCTTCCCATTCCTCTACTTCTACACTCGGTACTTGCAAACGTCACGCTCGCATTTCCCTCCCTCCCTCATCTTCCATACCTCCTGCTCTAATCCGACTTACAATCCAACGCTTATAATCGCTCAAGATGAATTCTGAGGCACGACTCAATCAGGCGCCCGCCAGTATCGCGGATCAGTGCGAAGAGGTTGGCGTCCTTGGATATGGAGCGTATGGTGTGGTGAGGAAGGTCGTGTGGAAGGAAGATGGAGAGGTGCGTCTCCGTTCATTTCCATTGGGATTGGTCACGCTCTTACGCTCTTGTTCCAGCTGTATGCGTTGAAGACTATGAGTTTCCCGTTGGACGATGCTGCAAAGAGGCTGGCAGAGGCGGAGGTGTGAGTATAGGCTTCGGGAATGGCCTCAAGGGAGCTGGGGCTGACGTTAACGTAACGTAGACAATTCTCGCAGACACTGGATCACGAAAATATCATTTCCTGTCGTGCTGCCGAAGTCGGCGGCAAGCACGATAAGGCGTATCTGCTGATGGATGTGAGTATCTGTACTCTTCCTTGAAATCGATGTCTTCAGCTGAAGCACAAGCTGCAGTACGCGGAAGGGGGAGATGTTGCAGAAGTCCTCGTTCAGCATTTGAAAGACAAGACGCGTATACCGCTCGACAAGGCTTGGAGTTATTTTATTCAGACCGCAAAGGCCCTCCGATATCTGCACGACCCATCTCAGCGCAAAGACGGGGATGTAGACGGCCCTCTCGGCCATGGTGATATCAAGCCAGAGAACTGTGAGTTAACGCTGGATGTATGCGTAGCATCGAAGAGTTTGCTGATGTCTCCTGAATAGTACTGCTTGCTGACCGAGAACAGAACGATTTGAGGCTGGCGGATATGGGGTTTATGCAGCACTACCCGAGAAACCAGCTGGTCGAGGTCCAGCACGGGGTGAGTGTGGATAGACACAACAGGGTACTCGACTGCCCGCGTTATTGACGACACATCTCCTGCAGACTGACGTTTACATGGCGCCTGAAATCTGGAACAAAGGCGTAGCAGATGAACGCGCCGATTGTTACAGCCTCGGCATGGTAGGCTTTGAATTGCTTAGTGGCTTCCATCCCCATGCTGGCATGAGCGAAGTTCAGCTGCGCTTCATGCACGCTCGTAAATCGCCGTATCCACGTGTCAAGCCGGATTACAAAAGGGATCTGGATTTCGCCTTGCTGGTCATAGGGCTGATGGATTACGACGTGCGTCTGTCTTCTACTGGCTCTCCTGACTCAACTGACTTGTTTCTCCGCAGCCTGATAGACGATTGAGTATCTCGGAACTTTTCGAGAACCCGAAGTTCCAGGCAAAGATGAAGGAGGACGAGGCTGCTCGGTGCGTCCACATGCCAGCACAGAGATGTCCTGAATCACTGATGTGTGTGTACGGACAGCCGAATGCGATCTCTGGCCAAACTTGAGAACCGCCTGGCAGAGTTAAAAGATCGACATGCCCGCATATGCAAGGCTACAGACGACATTTTCGCCGGTCTCGACGAACAGCTAGCGATAAAAGCGCGAATCGAGCGGGCATTGCTGGAACGATGTCAGATCCAGGGTCTGTCCGAGTGCGCTGTGATACTCCCGGTGGATTCGCCCATCGTGTCCAGCACTCCACCGCTTACTAGAAAGGCTCTCGAGAGCTTGAATGCCATGTGCAACGGCTCCACTGCGCGTGTTCAAGCACATCCTGCCGCGAGCGCCCATTCCAGTCCACTCACGCCTCCCAACACCTCGGACGAGAAGTCCTTTGACATGGCCTCTTTCGACGGAACCTGGTCGTCTGTCTGTTCGCCTCTATCCTCTATTTATGAAGCGAGCATCAGTGAGGCCACTTGGGGATCCAGCATATCCGTCATCGACTTGACAGACAGCACTGCACCGGAACCCCTCCAAGCAAGTCTTCAATCCGCCTTTACCGACCGACTTGGCAGCGCGGAAATCGCTCTTCCTTCCGACGCTCTTGAAAGGCGGAAAGGCACGAGGGTCGCGCAACTGATCGCCGACAGCAAGGACATCCAGTATCATACGATCCTGCACAGTGCTTTCCAGCAGACCAAGTCCGAGTTGGTGGCTCGTCTGCGCCGAATGCTCGCGCACCTTGGTATGTCGAGTGCTTGAACGAGACCAAGCTTCTCCTATACTTCGACTTTGTCCGTTCCAGTGAACGTGTTCACGTTTGTATACTGAGCGCAAAGTATATGCGTGTATAGTTGTATCAAATTGCAATTCTCTTGTACCCACATGCGATGATCTGTCGTTCTTCTGACACTCCCGTCAGCATTATCGAGTTGAGAGACACGCACATGTCTTCCCAGGTATCCCGGACTCCAGTACCGGAGACTGCAAAAAACATAGACTGACGCAAGGGACTCCTTGGAAGCTCGAATGCGTCCCTTCAATATCCTGCGAAAGTCATGCAGACCTAAAAGGTCTTCTCGCGTAACAAGTCGCCCGGAGCAGAATTCTGGCTTACCGTGAGGAGCGTGTCAACCAATTGAGGGGTATAGCACAGTACCGCAGGGCGGGGCCGGGGAGGTCTTCGCAGTACAGGTGGTATTTGTTCACCATCCCAAAGCTTGACGAAGGTTGCCCATTCGCGTTGGGCGTCATATCAAGGCTTCGCGAAAGGTGTTCCAGAAACAAGCCAGCTACCGTAGGAAAGAACCGTCAGCGGCTCTAGTGCTAACTTGGGTTGTCAGTCCTTGGATGACAGTCCTGGGATGCAGTCGTCTCCTGGGTCGGGGCGGGATTGATGTTGGTCCGCTCATCCCCCGGATGACTACGGACCGCCGCTGACGGCTTGTAGCAGTTGTTTGACATTTCATGCATATGTCTGGTCTTGCTAGAGCTATATCCATCCTGAAGATTGCTATAGGTGCCTAATCATATCAGTCACAATCCCTCATAGCATCCAAGAACAAACTTACCCTACAGATACCCCTCTCCGGTCCCCTTGGCAAACGTCTTGACTCCACTATCATCCATCCGATACTGCAGAGGCTTCCCTCTTGGAATGGTTGGCACCGTACACGCGGTCATAGTTTGCGCGTGGGAAGGGAGGGGTGTTAGGGGATGTGATGAGATCTGTACGGCAATATCAGTCAGTGTGACACAGAGGAAGGGCGAACGGGGCGAAACTTACTTCGCCAGTGACGACACCGCTTCGACCTGTCCGCAACCCTTCAATCCTCCACCAGACGCCCCCGCCGAGTCGTATCAGACGAAGTAGGAGGTCCAGATCCGGAGTGGTTTGTGGCAGGGAATGTGTTGCATTCGGCGAGGTGAGGGAATCCGAGTGGATATGGGTAAGGAGTATTGTCTCGTGCTGTAATCGAATCAGCGGTGGTATTCGTGCGGAGAACGGGGACCGCGTACCTTTCGTGCGAGTGCTAAAACGGCACGGACGAAACGAGCGATCTCCTGTCCTGAGAAGCCAAGGAGGAGCAGCTCTGACAGATCGTCCAACACTACAAGTCCCGTCCGGTTAATGGATATACGTTCGGTAATATATTGGTAGACTGCTTGTAGCGTTGGTTCGTCCGCGTCTGTATACAGGGATGGGTTGGCGTTTGTGGTGGAGGGGAAAGTGTGGGATGATGGAGTAATGATTCGAAAGGTGTCTGACTGCTTCAGCGGTATCGGTGAGCCCTGAACGGCACGGCATCAACAAAGAAGTCAAAACGGCAAAATAACATGCTCACCAGCTTCTTCCCAATCGCCTCCCAGTGCCCAACGCTCTTCCTGCCACCAGAGAAGTCTACCACAAGCACTTTTTCCCCCTCCCCGGACGGCGATCGTCCCGCACGCAGGGATTCCAGTACGACATGGTAGATGACGAAGTCTGCCGAGGCGGTCAGGGTGTCTGTGACGAGGAGATGACTTCCCGCCGGCGGAAGAGGCGAAGGTGTTGAAGAGCCTGAGCGGAAAGAAAAGTGTGATGCGGGGAGGAGAGGCATGGTTTGCGGTGGATAGGTCCAATGGAGAAGATGAGCAATGTCAAGGTCGAGTTCGAACATTCTTCATTCACAGGGACAAGTGGAGGTCTCAGATTCTGAGTGCGCCCAAACGTATTGCAGCTCAATTCCGCACCTTTACTGCCCGCCGACTTTCCAGCTTTCTGCAGTGACATAGCATGGTAATTTAAGCTGCATGATACACTCGTCCGCCGTTGGATCTGGTATCATAGTCGCTGATCAGACTTCAGCGAGGCCTCCCGTAGCAGAAGTGTATCTACAAAGGCAGTAAGTAATGGCGACGCCAGGCTCGAAGCAGCAAGGCGTATCTCCAACTGCTGTTTCATCGCATCGCTACAAGCCCTCCAGCTCGGATTACATCCCCTTTCCGGTGGCCCGCGCCGTGGCAATGTCTCCAACTCATCCCCTGCCGATCCACAGCAGTCCCAACGCATGACAAGCATTCAGGGTCGACGACACGGCCACGTTCCGCGCTTGCAGGTCGACGATACAGAGCAGTACCAAGGCGTACAGTATGCCGGGCGGAGGTAGCGTTTCTCGGAACGGGGGGAGAAGGCTACATAGCTGTTGCGTTGAATTAGAGTTAGTCGTAATTCCGTCCGGCAGAGAGGCGGGACTTTCGTACCTTGACCAACGCCAACCCACTCATCGCATACCGCGAAACCGGAATCCTCACAAGCCCCGACACTGCATCTTGAAATGGCCGTACTGGGGCCTCGATGGCTAGATCTTCAATCGTGGAGTCTGGTGTAGCCGCGTCTGTCTTGGCCGCTCGCCAGGGGTTGCGTAAGACGTTCATCAGTTGTGCTCGGGAGATCAGTGCTCCAGAGTCGGAAACGGTTGATACGTTTGCCTCGGCTTGTGACTGTCAACAGAAAGTACATCGGCAGACGTCTTGGCAGGGATCCAGAAAAGACGTACGTAGATGCTCGCCGACTTTTGCACAACCTTCTGAATACTCGGCCGCTTCGACGGCTGGACGTGCGTCAGCTCTTCCAGCAGCGTCAGCAGTCCCAGCGGCAAGCCGCGTTTCTGGCATGCCGTCTTGGTCTCGCGAGTCGCTTTGAAACTGGATGGCACATAGTAAGCTACCATGCTTCCGCTTGAGAGGAAGCACATACCCGGGGTACTCGTGTATACGCGCGCTGAGCTCATCGTAGCTCTCCGTCTCGCCGTATGGTAACCGGAAAAAGATCAACTTGTGCAGAATCAGGCCTGTTGGCCGTCGATAGTTAGTCCTGCATCCTGAAGGCACGAAAGAAGACCCACCGAGCGACCAGATGTCCGCCTTGGTATCCCATTCCCGCCAATGGCCAGTCAAATCGGGCGCTATCGTCTCGGGCGCCTGCAGGAAACCGCGATCAGTCGGGATCCACGTGAAGCGATCGCGGAGGCGGCATACCATGTATCTAGAGGACACGTGAGGTCGTCAGTGACCAGAAGAGACGACTCGCATCTAGGACTCACTCCATCGTGCCTGTGTGACCTGTGCGATCCCGTTTGCGATGTAGCATCTCCTCGGACGTCCCGAAATCGGAGATCATCGCTCTCGGTCTGTTACAACGGTTCAGCCGATCGACCGAAATCCCCGCGCGGAGACAAGAGATACGGACAGCAGATCCCCTTCCCGACTGTGCAGCAGGACGTTTGAACACTTTAGATCCAGATGTAGTATCCCATTCGAATGCTACCCCACAGTCAGCGGAGCTCTCCACGACAGGCCAAACGGACCCACCAGAAAATGCAACCCGTTCACCACGTCCCCAAACAAACTTCCGATTTCCCCAGCACCTAATAACATGACCGCCCGCGCATCCGCCCGCTTCCCGGCCTTGACGTTCGGCACACCGGCCTCGCTCGCGCTCCGGGCGCTCTTCCGGCGTTCCCGAACACGACGTTTCAGTTCCTCGGGGGAAATGTCGTCGTCCGAGTTGACGGGGTGTAGGGAGAGGGCGTCGGTGCCCGAGGTGGCGCAGCGGGATTTGATGAATTCGTCGAGGTTGCCGGCGTTGGCGTATGACATGAGGACGCTGTGGTGGGGTGTTAGGTTGCAAGTAGGGTGTGAGGATGGGCTTACTGGAGTGTGGCTATCGGGGGTGCGAAGCTATCCTCCGAATCAGTACTCGCCTAGGAGAGATGGTGATGATTGGCCCACCTCGAGAACTGCGCATCCTCGATCCACACATGATGATACGGAATGATGTTCGGGTGCCGCAGCTGCTCGAGCAGCCGCACTTCCTGCAAAATCTTGTACAGGTACGGCTTCGAGTTGCCGATCGCGACTTTTTTGATGGCGTAGTGGCCTAGGTAGTTGCCGTCCAACACGTGCTGCGGTTCGTGTCAGCCTTTAACGGAGAAAGGCGAGGGAAGGATGGGCTCCGCACCTGACACAGGAACACACTCCCCTCGGCGCCCATGCCGAGCCGTTTCTCCTCGATAAAGAACCGCGAGTAGTACCCCTCCACACTCCGCCGCGGCTGCTCGACACCGGGCGTCCGGCTCTCCCGCTCCGATCTGGCGTCGGGCGTATCCCGGCCTCCGCCTTGGACCGGCGTCGAGGCTCGGGACCCGTCGACGGATTGTTCGAGGATCTGGAAGTACGGTCCGATCCGGCGCAGGTGGGCGTCGTGGTGTGGGTCTTGTTGGTCGCCCGGGTGCGCGAGCGAGTCGTCGGGGATGGGGAAGACGTGTGCGGATGAGTGGGACAGGTGCGGTGATGGTGATGAGCTGTCGTCGTATTCCGAGGAAAAGGTCGGGACGTGGTCGTCCTTTGTCATCGGGCGATAGCAGTACGGACATAACCCCGACGGCGGGACATCTGAAGGCGATCCCCTTCGCTGACGAGTGGCAACGACGGTACTTGATCGTCGACCGAGGACGACGTTTCCATTCCGTGGATGTGCGAGGACAGGGAGGTTACTGCTCGACGGGTCCCGGGACGGGCCGACGCTGTGGATCGAGATCGGGTCCTCGGTGTACGCTTGAACGGAGAGGACGTTGGAGGGACGGTGGTAGAGGATGACTTGGTTCGATGTCCGTCCGATGGGCTGCCATGCGATGTCCATGTTGTCTTGGGGTGCAACTTACCCGACCAGTATCCAGGAGCAAGAAGGAGATGATGAAGACTGCTGACTCGGACTCGGCCGGACCTGGTTGCTTCCGCCGGCCGCCGAAATTCGTGTCGATCCTCGCCGTACAGAAGTCGACAGATCGCCGTGCGTAGAGTATTCACGTCATGACTCTACAACCATGCAGTCCCTCACACGTCTCGGCCTCCGTCCAACTATCCGTCAAGGAAGACCGCTCCGTCGTCATGCCGCCGTTCGACAATCATCATCGACGCAGTATACGACCTCGACGCGGAACTTCAAGATGACACCGACGACGGCCGTGCTCTGTTTCGTGCCCGTCCTGACCGGTTTCCTCGGCGTATGGCAGCTGCAGCGGCTAAAGTGGAAGGTTCAGTTGATCGAGGATGTGGATACGGCGATGGCAAAAGACCCGATGATCTTGCCCAACGAGATCAAGTGAGCACTTCCCACCATTCCCCTCACTCTTGCTCATAGTCTCGTTACGCAGCACCGCGGCCCTACCAGACTTCCAATTCCGCCGAGTCCTCATCAAAGGCCGCTTCCTCGACCCCCCAATCCTCCTCGGTCCGCGGGTATACGAAGGCGCCCCCGGCGCCCAACTGATCCAGCCCTTCCGCCGGACCTCGGACGACCCGACCGCACGCCCCACGACGATCCTCGTAAACCGCGGGTTCATCTCCTCCACGCGCGCCCAGGCGATCCGAGAGGGCCGGGGAACGTGGAGGCCCCCCTTGGGGCATGCGGAGACGGACGAGGTCGTGCTGGAGGGGATGCTGAAGACGCCCGAGGGGAAAGGGGCGTTTACGCCGGACAATAACCCGTCTGCGAATGAGTGGTACTGGATGGATCTGGAGGCGATGGCGCGTGTGGCTGGGGGCGAGGCGGGACATGTGCAGCCGGTCATAGTGGATGAGATCTTTGGTGCGTTCGCTTCCCGTGTGCGAATACCCACGCTTACACTTGTATAGATGGGAAACAAGTCCCCGGGATGCTCATGGCGCAAGGTATACCCGTCGGCCGACCGCCTGTAGTTGAGCTACGGAACATGCACGCGACGTATGCGGCTACATGGTACGTTCTCCCTCCTCCGTTCCTTCGAATATCGATTGATGTTTCCGTGTCGTAGGCTTTCGCTATCATTCTTGACGTCCATCATGCTGGGCAAGTTGATCATGAAGGGCCGGCCGACGCAGGCCAAGAATCCGCGGTTGAGGCATTTGTAGTGGCGCGAGATGACATGAGATCCCGCGTTTATCGATTCCAGGGACCGTTTGAAGCGAGCCTCTCTCGGTGTCGCAGAATGTGACGATGAACTTGTGGTTGTCTCCGCACTGTCCGCCCTCATCCGCCGCGGCTGACATGGAGATTTCCCGGCCCTCCGCACGAGGTATCACTTGCGGTTCGCAAAGGCGATGAATAATCTCTCCGGTCAAAGCTCTCTGTATCAGACCATATGTCAATACGAGAAGGTATACGTGTTTGGGCGTCCCCGTGAACGCCGACCTTCATACGAGTGGAGTCTGTCGTCACCTCTTCTTTCGTCGTCCTCTGTCCGCAAGGCGGGCGTGGAGTAGAAAATGCGTGAGAGGTGGAAGCTACGTATGCCGGAGCCAGGGGAAAAGGAGCCTGGTAGGGATGCCAAGACTTGTTGGAGGGACAGGATTGGTGGATGAGGATATCTTGTCGTCGCTTGTGCCGCCAACAATCTGAAGTCTCAAGTCGGGCTGGGAGTTGCGCACCAGTGAGCAAGTGCTGTGTCTGCGGGAACAGCGCTGAGATTGTGAACAAGGAACGAATTCTCGTGTCAGCCGAACCTTCATCGTGGACGGCTCTTTCCCTTCGTCATAACGACTCCTGTCGATCGTACCCGATCGTAAGCCTGGGAGGTGTTTCAGAGCCGACCAGGTAGGACGTGAGAGTACAGATTAAACACATGGCGATAACATACGGATCAGGTACAATGTGTACACTTGCAATATCCAGCGAACGCTAGCCAAACGTCCATCGTCCAATATCCATCGCCCAACGTCCATCACTCAACGTCCATCACTCAACGTCCATCGCTCAACGTCCATTCCTCACCCACACTGTCCATACTACCCGCGTCCACTAGAAGATCTTCGTCACCGCCTTGTTCCCCCGACTGACGACACTAAACCCCTGATTCGGGCCCGACAACGACGGCGGACCGGTCGCGCTGAATCCCTTCACGAGCCCGGGCTTGCCCACGCCCCTCTGCGCATCCGACGTATTTTCCGCCGGAGCGTGCCTAGCGTCGACGTGCGGAAGCGGCGGCATCTCTTGCGCGTCGAATCCGGCTGGAATGGTGGGCGTATGTTGTGCCGACCCCGGCTGCTGCCTCTGTGCCTTTTCCAGCGCTTGCATCTGCGCCCGATATCAGCCACTGCCAACAAACCCAGGAGGCAGGGACTAACCTCGTGGAATCCCCAGTCTTGGAGAAGACTCGTCTTTTCCCTAAACTTGCTAAAGATCGCGAGAACCTCGCACCCGGCGTCCCAGAGCAGTTCCTGGGTGTCACGGGAATTCGTGATGGGTTTCTGTTCCTGCGTGTTCATGAGCCGGATATGTCGGAGCGCACTACCCGCCGCAAATCAGCCGAGTCTCAAAGGGCTAAGAGGGGGAGGCGTACCCGTTTGGAATGTCCTTGACGAATATCCACCGCAGCTTCAAGATCCCCTTCCACTTGTCTTGTGCCCATACCGTCGACGTCTGATTGTAATCCACCGGGGAAATCATCTGCGCGACACCGCAAAAGTGGCCCCTAACCGCGGGATCAGCCGACCACCCCGTACGTGTCAGTTTGAGCAGACTCACGACCCGTTGACCGAGAAGAACAAGTACACCGGACCCCTCGCCTCGCTGAACGCTCGATCGAGACGCTGGTTCCCGTACGTCGTGCTCGACCAAATCTCATGCTTGAGCGATTTGTGGACGTCGTCTTCCGTAAAGGATTTGATGACGAAGAACCGGGCCTACACGACAGCGATGAGTACCTGGCCGAAGGGGAGAGAAAAGCGTGGGACTCACGTTCTCCGGCTCGCAGTGAAAGTCGACGGGGTTGAGACGCCGCTTCGCGATCATCTGGTGAACCTCGTACTCGGCCGCACGGGCGATATGGTCCGGTACGACGGGCAGCTGCTGCTGTTGCTGGGCGAACGAGGTGGATTGCTGCATGGCGGGCGAAGGCGAAACGATCGGGAGAGGCGGTATGACCGGCGGGTTGGCGTACGCGTAGCCTTGTGGGGCCTGCGGCGGGAACGGAGGGTACTCGTCTACCTGCCGCGACCCGTACGACGGATACTCTCCGCCCCCACCGGCATCCGGGTACCCCGGTGTATAGCTGTACGTCCGATACAGATCAGGCGTCGGTGTTTGCGCTCCGAATGCGGGAAACGAGGCGGACGGTTCGAGGGATATCCCGGCGAAAGCGTGGGCGAGCGGGTCGGCGCGGTACGCTTCGCGCGGCGGTTCTCGTGGTTGATATCCCTCTCGGGATTGGTACCCGTCCCTCGGCAGATCCCGCGGCTGATAGGCGTCTCGTTGAAGCTCTTCTCTCCCTCCCGCATATCCATCGACCGGCCCCTGCGGTCTCGCACCGGGATATCCGTCCCCCATCCCATACTGCCCCGTCGTCTTCTCGCGCTGATGCACATTGGGCGGCGGCGACCTCCGTCCGCCGCCAGCTCCCGCTTGATGTCCAAAAGGCGGCGTCCCCCCTTGTCGGGCACGCATCGCCACGTCCACTTGCGCCCAGCCATCCCCCGAGCCGCTTGTCGTCGCCCATACGTTCCGCCCCAAGTCCGTCCTCGACCCGGATAATTCCGAGGGCCGACGTTCGCGGGACGAGAAGGACGGTGGTTGTTGGTCCGAAAGTGGTGTTCGTTGGTCCGGCGGGAGAAGGGCTTGACTCCTCGCGAGCCGTTCCCTGACTTTCGTAGAATGCCCAAAACCCTGCTGCAAGCTCTGATGCCGTCGCACATCGGCGCCCTCGCGTTCCCGCTCCTGTATGCCCTGGAACCCGGCGTACGTCGGGGACGAAAGCTGTCCCATCCCGCTCAACGGACCGGGAATTCCCCTATTCCCGGTGCTTGGCGACGGTTCGAGCCGGAGTGCGTGGTTGTCTTCCGATTTGGCGCCGTATCCCGGTCCCGTGAAGTATTCCCAGTTCGCGGCTGCTCCCGGAGAAGCCCTTCCCCTTGTCAACACGCTCCGCGCGTAGCCCCCCGCATGACTGGTCGTACTCCTCAGACTCGCACTCTTCCCGAGTTCCTGCCCATTCCAGCCGACGCTCTGTTCAACAGGACTATCGAGCGTACTGGCGCCGCTCTGGGAACGATGGTGTCCATGTTGTGGCTGGCGGCGGATCCAGTTCTCGCTTGCGGATGTGGTCCCACGTTGGAGGCCTGTGGAGGGACGCCAGGTGTCTTGGGGTGGTTTCCAGGATTTGGAGCGGTTGAGGTCGGACATGGGGATGCGTGGGGAAGAGAAAGGGCGGAGGAGAGGAAGGTAGTAGCAAGGTGAAGAGGAAATGTTGACGCGTGGGCGCTAGGGCGATCGACGGGCTGTACACGCCAGGCAGTACAGCTGCGACGGATCAGCTGATACTGTAAACTTTGATGGATCCTTCCATTTGTCTGGAGCTGACTGTCGTATACCGCACAGCTCTTCTTCCTACACCCAACAATCCCCCTTGATATGGACTCGTCTCTCAAAGACTGCCTAAGGACTGCTCGCGGCAGCAAAGTCCCCGTGTTCGTCCGTTCCCCAAGATGCATAATACCATCCCCCACACGCGAGCTATAACACGATACAATCCTTCTTCTTCCTCTTCTTGACCCCGCCCCCGCTCTGGCCCTGCTGCGCGCCCTGCGGCGCCAGCACCGTCTTGATCGCCTCGTCAAACACATTCTTCAGGCCCTGCTGCGTCAAGCTCGACGCCTCGAGGTACTTTACCGCCCCGATCTCGCGCGCGCAGGCCGAGCCCTGGGCGTACGTGACGGGCGTGAACCGGCGTTCGCGCATCTTGGCGAGCGTCAGCGGGTCGTCCCGCAGGTCGAGTTTGGTGCCGACGAGGATGAGCGGGACGCCCGGTGCGTGGTGCGAGATTTCGGGGTACCACTGCGAGGCGAGCAAAGCGAGACGAGTGGTGGACGAAGCGGATGGCGGGTGAGAGGAGTCGAGCAGAAGAGTATCGGGCAATGGACGAACGTGCCGAGCGAAGCGAGATGAAATGGCGAGGGCGTCGAGCAAGGCGATAAGAAGACCGAACGAGTGACGAGCGGAGAAAGTGGCGAGTATGCATCGACAAGTCGCGCAAAGCAACGTCAAGCAGCGAATGACGAGCCGAATTCCAAGCAATAGAGCGACGGGACGCGAGGCGAGGCGAAACCGTCGAATGGTGAGCAGCGACGAATGCGCAAGGATCGCCGAGAGAGGGTATAGTCGAGCGTCAAGGTACAGGCGGGCGAGCGAAGGACGCAAAAAGGGAGAAGACAAGAACAACGAATCAGCGCTCTATCCATACGCCATCCTCTTGCCCAGCTCGCCAACGCACCTTTGTCTTGACGTTCTCAAAACTCGGCGGACTGACGATCGAGAAGCACACGAGGAAGATATTCGTCTGCGGGTACGAGAGCGGTCTCAGACGGCTATTCCATTCGCCTAAAGATCAGCTTGGGGTATCGTGTCAACGCGAGGCAGGAGGCGTACTCGTAATCTTCTTGGCCTCTATAATCAAAGAGCGTCAGGAATCGGTAAGAGAATGAGGAAGAGGACGTACGCGGTATCCCATAATCCCAAGGAAACAGGTTTCCCATCCACCAACACCTACGCGCCGAGGATCAGCCCTTCACCCTCTTTCCCTTCATCACACTCCGCCAGTTTCGCTCGCGGGACGCACATTTGCAGAATAATTATCAAACACCGTCGGCACGTATCTACCCCACAGATCAGCACCGTCTCCAAAAGGGTAGGGTGAGGGGACGTACTCTCCGGGGAAGGAATTGGTCGTGTATGAGATCAAGAGACATGTCTGCCGCGCTGTTCAGTGTAGGAATGGTTAGGGGAAGGAGGGGAGGACGGACCTTTCCGACGGCTCCGTCGCCTACGACAACACCTGCAACAAAAGTGTGAGTCCGCGTCCACAGACGAAGATTACAGGGAAGGGGGAAACGCAGCATGCGCGTGCTCGCGCGATGACACTCTCCTCCCCATCAGATCTCAAAGGGGGACTCACACTTGATACTCTGCATCTCCTTGCCTGTGAAAACTACCACCCAGAGACCCCAAAGACGACATCAACACATGCATGCTGAAGATCTCGCGGGCGGCATTCCCCGCCGGCTACGGTTGTCTCTCCAACGCGCGGGATTGGCGGCGGCCGAGATTAGGTAATCAGTCAACGGGAGAATGGCGTGGCATTGGATGACGCGTCTATAGTTCTATAGCACGGTGGTGGTGGTGGATCGTCGTATTGTAGAGGCAATCAACCAGCGCCATGTCGGAAATCACAGTGTACGTCGTCCTCTTTTCAATGAGGAACCACGCTAATGCCCCGATAGCAACATCAAAGGCCCCGCCGAACTCAAACTATCCCTCACTCTGGATCCCTCCACAACTTCTGTCTCCGACTTGAAGTCTCAGATCTTCGACAAGACCCAGATCGAGGCGGAACGCCAGAGGTTGATCTATTCGGGCAAGGTGCTGAAGGACCAGGATCTGTTGAACGTCTACAAGATTCAAGTATGTCTCCTTTTCGGCGAATGTATAAATTGGTGACTAATGAGACGTAGAATGGACATACGTTGCATCTGGTAAAAGGAGCGGCGAAGCCCGGTTCAACGCCCGCGGGCACGGCTGGGACGACGGCGACACCTGCCGAATCAGCGACGGCGAGAGGGGTACCGAGCAACTTGTCCGCCGGAATGCAATGTATGTCCGCCCCTCCTTCTCCACACACAATACTCACTTTTTCCTTTCACGTTTCCGCTCGGCTTTCGCCTCGGCAGACACGAACAACCCCATGGCCCACCTCGAATCCATCATGGGCCACGGCAGCGGCGCCATCAACCCATTCGCCCAGATGCCCGGGATGTCGGATCGGAACTTGAATGACCCCGAGGCGATCAACAGCTTGTTGCAGGACCCAGAGGTGATTAGTCGGACGATGAGCATGATGTCTCCCGAGATGATCGATGCGGTATGTCCGGCAGGTGTTCCTTTGTGCGGAGCGCTGATATAATGTGTCCTTTCTCCTATTCCATTTTCGTATTCTATTCGTGACGACAAATGGACGACGAAACCTTCCTCATACTCCTCCTCCTTCTCACCGCCCTGTTGTCGCAGGCGATCGCAGCCAACCCGCAACTCGCCCCGATGGGCCCGCAACTCCGGGAAATGATGTCCTCGCCCTTCTTCCGCCAGATGATGTCCAATCCGGAGATGGTCCGATCGTGAGCCCCGCTTCTTGTCCCCTCCGTAGCACCTTGTTGAGTCGGATCTTTCTTTCGCTCGGCAGAATTATGCAGATGCGCGGAGGAGCGGGAATGCCAGGAATGCCAGGTCTACCAGGAATTGGTGCCGGTGGAGGATTCCCCGCGCCAGGGAGCTACGACGGGCAGAACAACACGGACTCTGGCGCCGCCGCTTCCGGCGCTGGCGCGCCTCCGCCTGCCAACCCCTTTGCGAGCTTGTTCGGCGCTGGTGCACCGGGAGGCGGCGCGAACCCATTCGGCATGGACCCGGCGATGCTGCAAAACCTTCTTGGCGGCGCCGGCGGTGCTGGCGCCGGGGCCTCGCCTTTCGGCGGTCTTGGTGGATTTGGATCGCCCGCGGCTCCGGCAGCGCCGCAAGACACGCGACCGCTCGAGGAGCGCTACCAGTCGCAGCTTCTGCAGCTGAACGAGATGGGGCTGTGTGATCCCGGGCAGAATATCCGCGCATTGAGTATGACCGGGGGGAATGTGAATGCTGCCGTCGAGTTAATTTTCAGTGGACGTGAGTCGTTTTTCTTGGGCAAAAGAGCGTGTGCTGATAACGTTGGCAGGTGTTCCGCCGTCTTCCTGAGCGAGAGAACGGCCCGAGTGGGAGATGTGGAAGCGCGGCTCGCGTCACCGGGAATTCAATGTTGGTCGATCATATCAGAGCTAGCATATTCAGATCAGTTGTAGAGATAGAGACGTTCAGACAAGTACATATATCATCGCTTGTTGTTCACTACTTGTTCATTCTGCTACAATTCGCACTTTCTTCATTCCTACAACGACAGCACCAGCGTACATTTACAGCCCAAACTTCTCCGCCAACGCCACCAACCCGCCTTCGTCGAGATCAATAAACATATCAAATCGCCCCTCGGCGCTCTCCCGCGTAATCGGGTCCGCCACATCCTCCGTCTTGCGCTTGATATAGATTGTCTTCATCCCACTGTAGTCGTCCGGGCCATGAGTCAACTTGAACCTTTTTCCCGCGGCCGGACAAGAACTCACTGGGATTTTGCGGCGTCCAAGTCGTACGCATGCGCGGCGACCATCGCTACCTTTTCCGCTGGAAGCCTCGAAAGACGAATAGCCTGCTTATACATTGCGGGATCGGGCTTGTACGTCCGAATCGAATCGCCACTGTTTCCCGAACGACCGATCAGTATCCAGCGGAGAATAGAGGAGGGAGTGTAGGCTCGGTACCCGATGTGGTTGTCTACGAGGAGAGAGGCACCGCGGCACATGGAGATCATGACGGCCGTGTCGCCGTTCGTCAACGATGATCTGGAAGAGGTTAGTGGTGTTTGCTCGAAAGGGGAGGCACGTACAGGATGAATCTTTTGTGCAGTCGATCGAGGCCTTCGGATGAGTCGGGCCAGCCTGAAGAAGAGGTATCAGCGTAGTCGGTGGGGGAAGAGGAAAGACGTACCTTGAAGCTTGTGCCATTCCTTGACGAGCTCGTCCCGCGAGGCATCGTCCCATTTCTCCGCGACATTCCACTCGTCCAACAGCCCATCCAAGATCCTCCTGTGTCCCTCCTACACCAATCACATCAGCGCTTATTCCAAACCCGGCGCAGGAGACCTACATCCATTCCCCCGTCTTCCCGTTTCCCCTGATGCGCGCGCGCAGACTTCATAAACTCGTTCCGCCACTGCTGCACCCGATCCTGCCAGATCTCGTCGGTGTCTTCCGGATGCTCTTTCGCTGCTTCAGATTCGGTTCGTCTGGCGACATTGAGCATGGCTTGGGTCATGTGTGATTTCCCTGCACCAAGGTGTCAGTTGGTATCTAGGCAGGAGGGGAGGGGCGTACAGTCTACGACGGTGCCAAACACGTCGAAGAAGAGCCATTGAACGTCTTTGAGTGATTCCATGATGCCTCGGTGGTGGAACGGACCTAGGAAGGGGTTGGGGGACGACGACGTTATATACTCAGCCCAACGATGAAACGGGATCAGATGAGGTACCGGTACTGGAGCTCATTCCCCGGCCGAGATGACGAATCACCATGATCACGTGTCTGCGTCGGACCGCTTGCTCATACTTTGTAGACTTTGCCATCATCGTCTTCATCTCCTTTCGAGTCGGTCAAGATCGTCGACCTCGTCTGGACCTCGAGGGAGACATGGCGGCCTCGAATTTGGATCTCGCCCGGGAGAGGGCGTTGCAGCTTCAATCGCGAAAGGAGGATCTCGAGGCGGAAATGGTAAGTTTTCACGCGCAAAAACCGTCGATTATGCTGTTGATCAACGTCCTGCATGACTAGGAAGCCTACCAATCACAGATTCTGGCCGTAAGCATACCACCTCTTCTGCAAACGTCAGATGCTGATCGTCATGGCGTAGAACAACTCGACCATGACCTCGCCCCTCGTCGACCCCGAGGGTTTCCCGCGCGCCGATATCGACGTCTACACCGTCCGCCACGCCCGCGCCGCCCTGGTCCGCCTGCGGAACGACCATCGCGCCGTCGTAGAAGAGATGGGGCGCGTGCTGCAGGTCGTATATGCCGCGCCGGAGGGGCAGGAAGTAGCGGCCGTCCTGCGGACGGACGGTGGAGCGGTTGAACGGCGGAGTGTGAATGGCACGGGGAGGGTACAGGTCGCGCTGGCGAAGGTGAATGCGGTGGCTCCTGGGAGTCCGGCGGCTCAAGCGGTACGTTCTTCTTGAGCTTTCTGCTTTCTCCCGCATCCTAATCGTTCTGCCGTAGGGAATGGAGAGGAACGACCTAATCCTCGAGTTCGGGCATCTAGACGGGGACAACTCGCTGGCGGACGTTGGGGCGCTCGTGGCGTCTTCCGAAGGGGTACGTCTTGCATTCTACAACTCAGGGTCGGCTGGATGTTGATGACGTCTTTCGTGCATGACAGGTCGAGCTCAAGATCGTTGTCCGGCGGGATGCGGCGGTGGTCGAGTTGCTCTTGACGCCTCGGCCGGGGTGGGGCGGGCGTGGGATGCTTGGGTGAGCATCCTCTTTCCGGGAACGAAGAGGTAGATACTGATTGCGTCTCGCAGGTGTCATATTCTTCCCGTGCGACATGGAGAAAGGAATCTTGAAGATTGAAAGGTTGCATCAATGGTTGTACAGGAACATCACACATGACTCGACACCAGTTTGCATTAGTGGACACACAGCGAGAAGGTGTCGCAGCGCCGGTGAACCTAGATGAGCGGTACGCACATTGTGCAAGAGATCCTGACATGCGCAATACACGCGCAATATAAGCGGATGAATCGTAGCGACGAACGCAAGACTACCAGCGTGCTACGCGCTTCGTATTACAGACCCAGACTACACTGGTACGTTAAGAGCTTTTCGGTTTCAGCTTGCTCTCCATTCACTGCGACGCAGGCAAAATAGCCTCGGCCCGCCAATCCTGACTCACGCCAGCTACTCGTCGCTTCCTCGCAAATAACATGGTTCATTCCCGTCGCTTCGGCGTACGTGGCTTCTATGACGAGCCCCTCGAGTTTTTCCACGATCGAGTGGGAGCCGGCAGGCGGGTTCGATCCGTCGGCGGTGGCAACGTCGACGGAAGTCGGTGGGTAAATTGGCGAGGAGGTCGATCGGCGAGTGTTCGGGGGTAGGGAGGGTCGCAGCGCGTCCAGGCCGAGTGCATCGCTTCGCGATGGACAGTTCAGGGTGAAGGGTGGCTTGTGAATGGATGCGGGGAGATGAGGCGAACTGCTTTCATCCAGATTGCCCTGTCATTCGGGTCATCCTTGTACCACGTGTACCACGTGATACGAGACATCGTCGAATGAGGGCCGAGGGCAAAGTACATCCATCATCTGTCGTCCCGCTGGCACCTGAGCGTATCCAGTACATTTAGCCACCCTTTCGAAACTCTGAACAGCCTCTCACTCCTCAGGCCAGCAAGCCTCTTCCAATGCAGACCTGAGTCGTGCCTTTCCGTCCCTCATCTGAACCTTGTAATACGTAGGGACGAGGCAGGTCGGGCTCGGTGGCTCAGCTTGAGGGGAGTCACGAGACTGTCGAGAGGTAGTTAGCGCCTTGCTCTATCGTTCATTCTCATAGATTCCGGCTTACCACTTTACCAGGTAGAGCAGGGATGTCCCGCCCGCCCTCCAGTCGAGGACGGCAATCTTCGTGGCACGAAACTCGGTCTTCAATATTGATTTGAATTCATCGAGGATCCACTTGTAGGCGTCCAGGTTGTCTTCTTGGATATGGTCGATCGAGGAACTGTACAAAAACACGTACCGGCGGTGCAATGTTGTGCGAGGAGGCGTGCGTACTGCAGAAGCAGTCGATACTCATTCGACACGACAGCCACCCAACGTTCCAGAAATCACTCGGCCTGAGATGATGCGAACCGCCTATGGTGAACCCGCCGTCGTGAATCATCCATGCTCAGGGACCTGATCAGCGAAGCCCGCGTGCGGTAGAGGCAGGCTTACCGATAAGCACATGCTTCGGCTCTCGCGGTGGATAGACGTAGATGTGCCATCCGTCCGCTTCCTACTCAGGTGGAGGCTTGAAGAGGATGCGGCGGGTCGGATGCGGGATCGTGAGGAGGAGTTGCTCACTTTGGTGCTGTCGCGGTTTCTGTTATAGCTGCTTCACGAAGTGACCGGTTCGTTGGCATAGAGTCTTTCCTTCGCTGGCATCGACGAGGACAACCCCTTCGCTGTTCGCACATTTCCGGAGGCCCGAAGATCAATCGCTGACTCGTGGTGTCGCTTTCGCTCTTCCTCTTGTCGATCTGGCCTCTTGGGCCGGTTCCCCGCTTTGGTTTCACACGTTTCCCGGATGGAGGGAACGTGGTTTTGGTGCTGGGATGAGGGTATGGTGTTGAAGGTCGCGGATGGGAGATAGGAGATGTCGTCGTCATCGTTTGCGAAACAAGTCGAGGGGGGATTCATGCTTTTGATTGACCCTATTACTGCTCCCATCAACACTCCAGCAGGCAATGCCGGTATCGCCAATTCGCCCTGTCGACAGTCGTTCGACCAAAGTACAAAGTACCAGGTGTCTTGGCCGCTGCGGGCCTCATTTTGGCGCCTCGGATCCCTGCTATCTACCCGGATCAAATCAGTGTTCCTCTTCGATACGTCATTTCAACACAGGATACACGCACGCGGATGACAAGTCGTCGGGCCGGCGATGGAGGAGGAACGGCGTACCGGATGGGGAAGGAACGGGTGGTACGAGTGCGGTGTTGATGCGGGTTCGAGCTGCGGTTGACGAGCTGATAGCAAAAGTTGAAACGACGTCATCGGCACGGTTGGCAACGGAAAGGCAAGACGTGTCGGCGCCACCCAAGAGGGATTAGCAAGAACAGTACTCCGCTCGTGTTCAAGCCAGAGCTCTTCAGGACGATTTACTCTTTCTTGCAGGCCAGTAGACCGATATCATGCAAGTCGGAAAACGCTGCGAGTCATGGACTCGTGGACCAGCTGGGATCCATGGACACGCAAGTAGATCAGCATCCCGAACAAGATCGAGGCGGGACGTGCGGGTCACCAATCAACGGAACAACCTTTGGGATCCGAGGTCAGCTTTTACCGTGCTTGAAGATGGTTACTCGTGGCTTTATCGGAGATTACCAAACATGACAAGTAAGCCGCGGTCGGGGATTGAGCACTGTGCAACAAGTTCTTTTCCGTTGCGTGCTATCGCTGGTGAGGTACGTGACTAAACCCAGAGCACAGGAAAGCAAGAAGTCGAACGCGGGTCAGTACATGACTACATGGCCGGACTACACTTGATCAACAACGGCTCACTTTGTTCACAACTTCAACGGACAGAAGAGGGCCAGACGTCTTGTGTATTCGACTTTGCTTGATAGATTCGATTCCGGATTCGCGTTTCAGGTTTCAGTGGGTCGATCAGAGTCGAGTCAGTCGACAGGGGCAGCCAACGCTGGTGACAAGAAATCTCGCATCGTCGACTCGGTCCTGGCAAGCGTCAATGCTCTCGCTCTTCGCTTTCTCAACCAAGCTGTGCATGCGGGGACGAGATGTTGTGCGTCACCGCATCGTTCTCTTCAACTTGCGTTAAGGACTACACGTCAAGTTCGGTGAACGGTGCAACTTCCTTCTGAGAGCCATGTCGGATCCCCCAGCGCGATCGTTTCTTGAATCATCTACCGCCGCAAGTCGATACATCATCCGTCACATGCGGATCACAGGGGCAATGCAGGGAAGAGGCACGGACTTGTCCTGCACTACCTGTCACGGCCGTTTCTTCGAGTATGAAGACATGGTTTTGCGCATGCATTCACAACGGCGGCGGATCGGGAGAAGATTATCGCCATATCGCCATCATCGGCAGTAATCCCGATCTCGTTGGCTTCCGGAACCCCGTGTGAAAGTCGACGTCCGTTTGCCAGACCCAAGCACCCATCTGGCCCGCACCTACTATCCGATCCACGCAATCTTCACGTCTCAGACACTCGCCAAATGAGAGCGCCATGAGCAACGGATGCCGGACGAGGAGGGTGACGCTCCAAATCTTCAGCATACGTTGCGACGGCGGATCCATCGCCCTGGCTTGCATATTCGGAACAGACGCGACGTGGAAAACGTCGCCCAAGGCGCGCGATGCATCGAATGCCTCGGCATCGGCGTTGTGGCATTACGACGTCCCGCGAGGCAGGGCCATTCGGCGTCACTCAATCCCTGTGCTAGATCCGATCCGATGGGCGAGCCTCTTCAGTCATATCCTGGATCGGAAGTTGAGTTGAAGACATCATAGGTCATCTGGCTAAGATGAACATACAGGATACTTTTTCTTTCTCTATTTAAAAGAGCGGCATGACTGTCTTCTTCGGACGTTCCCTGTCCGATGCCAGTGCCTGTGAACCGATGTACAAGCCGTGCGTCATGTCGATAGCTCCACGGCGGCAAGCTCAAGTGGGGCAGCTACCAAGTCCCACGCGTGTCCGCCATGTAGCACACAGCCACGCCGTGACACCTCACGGCATTGCTCGCTGCCAAGGAAGTCAGACGAGCCACTTTTGCGACTGCGCAAACCTCAAAACTCAATATCTGGGGTACTGTTTGCTTGAGGCATGGCGACTTTGCTCGGTGCTTTCACATGCTGGTTCACTGTGACATTCTGCCGATACCGGATGTCGGCTCACAAATTTCGGACCTGCAGATGTCGGAAGACGCTCCAATGATCCATGCTGGCATCACGAGAATGACGACGTGAGAGAGCGAGGAGCGCTCGGAGCTAATCGCCACGGAATCCGTACGTATCGATAACAGCGTGGTTGTACTCGATCGCTCGCTTCCATTCCCGCAAATTCGCACGCGATTCGCATACCATCGGCCGTGTCCCAACGTGGGTACACTTGGTACCCTCACCGAATCATATAACGACACCGACTGCGTCTACCATTCCCTGAAAATGTGGCAGGTCGAATGTTTCTCCTCAGTAATGGGCGTCGACAGGAGGTTGGCCGTGTGTGTCTGGCACCGGTTAAAGAGGTATAGTACGGAACACGCATTGAGTCTAAGAGGAAAGGACGGAAATTTGTCAACGAGAATACCCTATACGACTGGAGATAGAGAATATCCCACACGACTGGAGATATAGGGTCTTGGACGGACCTTGTAAAGTTCGAGGTTTTCGTTTTCTCCTCGTGAAAACGTTGGCTAAGCCTCCGTCCGAACAGAGGCTGATATTTTAATAGCCCCATAGTCACTTCCTATAGGGCCTGCCTCAGTCGCGGAAGCGTGAAATGGATACAGTGACACAATGAAACAACATGAACATAACAAACAAACGGACACACCATCGATCGTGATAGATATATGACTCGCTGCACAATCATCCATCTCAACCTGCAACAAGACCATCAACGGATCCCAATATCCAGCTGTTTCTCGTCGAAAGGAGGGATCTTTGAATACCTGTATGAAGCGCGACAGCTTGATAAAAGGTGATATGCAGCGGCGTGAAAGTCGATTCTCTGACAGGAAAAGGACGTCTTGCGCCATCTTGGGCTGCATTCACATCGCTGCAGGGGAGTTTCGCTGTCACAGACCGTGATATGAGCGAAGAGAAAGCTATCTTTCCCTCCCTCCAACTACCAATCCTTCTGGTGGACCGCTGGTGTCGAAACATCTACTCGGAGTTTCTGTGTCGAGTCGATAGGGTCTACGTTGCGCCCCTCTTCCAAACGCTCTGCAACCATATGTCTCCCGTACGCTTCTCGTACTGGTACCGATAAAACGAGATTGCGCATGCGCTGCAGATGGTGATGAAACGGGTAAACTACGAGGCCTAGTGCCAGTGCAGTAATTCTTTCCAAGATCCCAATGGCTTTACCCCTATCGCATAATCTGAAACGTTTTCAAGACGCGTCTCGCTTTCGCAAGCGGAAATCGACAAAATCCACGTCATACTCGATTCTTTCGGTAACAATCGTTGCACCAGTGATCCTGTGCTCCTGTGCTTCACAGCATGGCTTGACGCACGCTCTCTAGCTTTTACTGCTGAAGTTAAGCTTCGAGAATTGTGTATGCGACATTGCGACTCTCTCAACGAGTGAGCATACCTTCAATTGATGCTGAATCAGCTCCATTTGCTGAGATATCCCGAGTGAAGCTCAAAACGCTTTCAACTTGAGACTACCAATCATGTGCACTCGAGCACGTAGTCGAGTCTATTGAGCGAGAGGCAAGAGGGCTATCCAGCGAATTCAAACGCTGACCAGCGCTCGGATCGAGACGCATGGTTTACCACCGGAGCATATAGTTGCGGAAATGCTACCGCACATATCCCAATGTGGGTGTCTATCTCATTTATCTCACTAACCTACACCAATCGATGTCTATCACCAAACACTTCTGCATTCATACGATGTATATCCACAGCTGTATTGATGGAGCAACAGGAAGGTAAAAATGTGCGCCTCGTAATAATATCATTTATGCTAGGACTGTTAGAAGGCGGACGCTCTCTTTAAGTTGAGACCATCGTCAGCCGTTCGAGAACTCACAGAGAGAAGACCTATTCTCGTCTGGACTCCCCAGATCCCGTCACGCACTCCAGAATGTATGTTACCTTGCAATGACGGACCTTGATCTAGAAAGAGTGGTCTCAATTGATTAGTTGTGATCGAATATATCGTCGATAATCGCCTTGAACCGATTATGATTAGGATTACTGGTTGAACACTCTGAGCAGCGCATATTAGATGAAATATGTAGTCGGTGATCCACGGTTATATTCAGCATTGATCGGACGACTCTCATTCACGTCTTTGGCCAGCCGTGATATATCCGGGCTGGTCTACTAACGCTTCTGACACGCCCTTCAGCATTCTCTAGCCTTTCCGAGAGTTATAAGCCCCTCATGATCTCCTTCGGAGAACTTGCAGCGTTTACAGCGGCCCCGCCTGGGCGAATAATATGCCTCGAAAAGGGCGCTTTGCTTGGTACAAGCGAATAGGTGAACGATATGAGCGTGTGTGGGAAGATATGAAGGGTTTCCTTCCTCCCGGTCGAATTTCGGTGCGATTGCAGCCACCTATGGCCAAAGATACATCTGCATGATTAACCAGGATTATAATCGATTATGTACTGTTTCTGATTGTCCCAGCATACTTTTCTTTTCTGCCGTGGTCTCCACAGCAGATATTCCGAATTCTCTCTTCGCCGCGAGGACATCTTCCACGGTGACAGCATTTGTTGCCCCGTGTTGATCCTATAATATGTTCTTGGGCCCGTTGCACAAGGGGCGTACAGTCCTCCCCAATGTTCTCTTGCAGACCCTGTTTGCGACAATCGCCTTACGCTGAGATCGGCTCCTCTGCGACAAAGACCCTGTCGGTCGCTGCATGACATCCTACTTTAGACCAAGTTGCGGAAGCGACACCGGCGTTCAATTAGCGATGGAGAATGGTGTGTTTTTTGCGCTTCGGGCTACAGCTGGTGAAATCTGCCAATACCTTAAACGGAAGGGGACATTTATGTTGTAGGGACAAATGCAACACCTGCATGTACGAGATCTAGCGCATTCTCGCGACCCAGGCGAGAACAATAGCAAGGTGCGTTTTTTCTCTCAGCTCTGTCAGTCTATATCGCTGGAACCATACGACGGTTTCCACCTGCTCCAGTCCGCGATCAAATTCAGCCCTACTCCAGAGTTGTAACTATTCCTGAACGTGGAGAGGTGCGACATGGGGACTTGGGATCCTTTAGGATCTTCTGGTTTGACAGATGATGCAGGTTCTTGGACTTCACTACTATGCGAGGGAAGAAAGGCTGTGCTGGTTTCCGACCCTATGAAAAATGACACCTCCAAGCTAGTATCATTTCGTAGAGCGTCAAGAAGCCTTTTCAGGATGTCCGCTTCACTCCTCCAGTGACCGGAGAAAGAAGCCGTCAACGCGACATGTGTACGGAAGCGTTCCTGGCCTGCATTCAGAGATTTGCCCGTGGCCTCTGATGTATCTTGCATAGGCTGGATCGTGTTTTCGAATATCATCGCGTCTGCATCACGCAGGTACATCCGACAGCCTTTGGCAATCGCAAATGCAGCACAGCTCGACAGCCTGCACCAGGTAGGGAAATGATTGCCAAAAGAGCCAGGATCGCCATCCATGAGAGGCGCAATTGTCTTCTGTGCGCGATGAAACAGACAGACGCATTGGTTGAATGTGTCCATCGAGTCCAGCGCATGCTTCGCACAATACGTGAGCAGTATGCCGCTGCGTACTTCGGGTGCTCTAGCCTCGGTCCATTCCATGTGATACGTGGACATCAGGTCGGTCGCAAATTCTTCTATGCCTTCAAACACTTTTGATCGTCCAAACTTTTCATAAGCCCCGGTAGGCAAGCTCACGAAAGGATCGATAGTCGGAGCGGTTGGCATTGTTGATATAAGGAAGAGGTTTTACCAAAGACGAACAGCGATGGTGACTGTTATTCCTGTAGGGAAAGTCCGGATTGAGTTGTGATTCATCACGCCATACGAGCCCATACAGTCTCCTTCTAGCAGTTATATACGAAAGAAGCGAAAGGAAGCGACACCTGATAGGACGTATCATGGGGTAGCTGTTGAAAGGAGGGCTGACCTATGCCGTGACATTCAAATTCATGCATACTTACGAAGCCAGGCCGGATATTCGAGTCGAACGAGACGACCGCTTGATGTGCTTCAGCGTTTGAAGTTAATAGAAGTATCGACGGCTTGATGTGGCTCGCTAGTTGAACGTGAGACACAGTTTGATCGTCAACTTGAAAGCGGCAACAAGTTTCACTATCACAACAGTGTGCGGGAATCAAGTCATGTATCCCTCAGCCATATCTACCCGTCCGGCTTCAAACAGTCTTTCAATGCAACTCGGCTCCCCGGAAACAGCGAGTCGGTGTAATGGACTGATGTGTAAATTATATACTGCATAGTTTCGAAAGCATATCATGCGCAATCTGGCAGTACAACTTCAAGGAAACGTTAAAGGTCGAAGTCAAAGGTGTCAACGTTGGTAGTTTCATACATACCGCAATTGTTACCGTCGTGTATGTAGCGGATAGGGGCGCTTTGCAACGAAAACTGCCACGCCCCTGCGAAACAAGGAGCTCAAGACTTCGCCATACCGGAACTCGTATCGGTCGGATGCTAGTTTTTATCGGATCCACGAAAAGTTCAAGTCGTATCCGTGCTCGTTGAAGTAGTCCTGGAGTTGTTCATATTGCCCGGGCGCTAGCCTCAATCGCAAGTAGATCATGCCCGATTGAGGACAGTTTGGCGGGGCGAACAGTTCGCGGAACAGCTGTTCCGCTCTCCTCTTCCACGCCCAGGTGGAGCTTTCTTGGGCGCGGTCGGTATCGGCCAGTCTCCTGCCTTCAATGTTCTTGAGAAGACTCGTAACCGTTCTTGCCAAACGGCATCGCTCGCAGTCTCGAACGACTTTTGGGCGGTCATCCCAATCCTTTCCGGTATGCACAAGGCCTAGTCAAAGAAAGGTCAGCTTATGATAGAAACACGCCCAGATTCGGCTTACATCTTCGGAAAGTGGCCCTTTTCTTCCCCGCCATCGGGGTCTGCTTGGCGATTTTCTTCAACTTATGTTTCCTCTTCGGGCTTTTGGTGCAGGGCTTTTGCGGTTTCTTGGTATTTTCGCCAGGATTGGCGTCGTTACTAAATCTCGACGGACCTGCGACAGCTGAAGTGTCGAGCAGTATGGCCCCAAATTGATAAGGCGAGCTTGATGAGACGCAGGATGAGTCCACTCGTCCATGGCGATCCGGAGATGGTGAGAATACGTCGTATCGAGTCATCTGGTCGGTGCCCGAATAGGCCTGGTCGAGAGCAGCTTTGTCTGCACAAAGCGGTGGCAAAGCTGACAGCTGCACAGTCGCACCAGCTGGGGATAGCTGTTTGAAAGGCGAACGAGAAAATGATTCTGGCATGAACGGATCAGCGTCGGGGTAGTCGACGTTTCCGACGTTTCCGAAGGCGAGTCCCAAAGCGTTTCCTCCGATGTAGGAGTTGGATGCGATTTGGTTGTCCGCTGAACCGCCCAAAGACGATAGAGGCGGACCATACGGACATGCGTAGAAGTTAGAGACCTGTTTAAAGGTACATTCGTCAGTCGCACGGTTTATCTCGGGATATAGCTATCGGTACTCACAGTGACAGGGACGGTAACGTTCTCGGAGCTTTGCAATACGGGCGCTTGCGCGACGGCCGGAAGACCTTGGGGAGGAATGCTAAGGCTCGCACTACTCTCGGAGAACCCTCCGACTGGAGCGGCAACCCACGCATATTACCCGTCATCGGGATTCTGCATCATCTGTTAGGAAGGATGAATGTAAGCTTGACAGGCCGTAGCAAAGCTATGTTGGCACTTACACCTAGGTAGAGGTCGACACACACGTCGCACATCTCCTCCGGTGTGCACAAAGGGCACAGCCCTTGACAGACTTCGACGCACATCTTGGAGAGTGAAAATTGCAAGCGGGTAGGTGAAAGACGACCGAGAACTTGGCATCAGCTCGTTGACTTTAGGTGCAAGATACTCAGGAGAGTAACTTCAACTTGCCGATGGAGAAGGAAAGACGAGAAGAGAAGAATGGTAAAAGAGCTTGCCTTATGTATGTGTTCATCGTCGAATGCTCTCCCAAGTTAACTCGTCGCCTCGTCCACTGACGTATTCATTTCCTCTAATCCCGGACAGTTGTCGAGTTCAGAAGTATGACTTGAACGAAGTGAAGCAACCTGAAGTCGTGAACCGAGGCAGTTCAGCAGAATTGAGACACTTTCAACAGTGAGATACTTGCAGGAAGATGACATAAGCTTCGGCTTATTCAGCGCACGAATTCAGCCCGTGTTCATTGTGCCTCAATGTCGAGTTGATGATTTCGCGCTTAATGAAAATGACGGGCTCTGGCCCGGGCCAGCTTGTTAAACTTTAGACGCCATAGAATCTAGCGCAAAGCGTGTGCGGTGTATCCTGCGTCGTCGCACCGACGGGATCTTCAAGGGGAACTCCCGGGTATCCCGATTCTCGGGCGATCTCGAAACCGGCATTCCCGATTCCGAAAGGCTTTCAGCAACTCGAAATCCACTACACGAAGGCGAGGATCGCGCAGCGGGCTGCAGCGGGTTGCAGAGGGGTTCGCGCTAGAATTCGGGCTCGATTTCCACGCAGTGACTGTTGATGCGGTCACACACAGACCGCTCTCAGCAAAGTCACGTCTCCCTTTGTGTCCCTCTGTGAAGAGGTGCAATCGTGTGCACTTGTCGAAGTCGCTCTTGGTAAGGTCGTTCAGAATTAACTATCAGCGACCCAGCCTCGCGCAAGATCCTAATCGATCGCGATGTGATAACAAACATCGTGCACGAAGCACCAGGTCCGGTCATCGTCGTCGTTGCTACAGTGTCGAATGTCTAGCTAGCGTGCTCTTCTGGTCCATCTTCTGTATATCTCGTCGTAGGCATTCACATCCAGGCTGTTGCCGTCGGACCAATAACGTCCGCGACGAGTACGGTCGAGATCATGTGACTTTGTGAGCGCTTCCTATGTCACCATGCATGGATTTCGTCAACAGGAGCCCACAAGTAGGTTTCCTGGTCCCATAGATGTATTATCTTACCAGGCGCTATGTCATACTTTGTGGCAGCTAGTACAAGGAATGGATGACTAACGGTGAACCAAAAAAGCCCCATCTTGTCCCTGCCGTTGGCGAAGCTTCGTAGCCTTAAGCTGCCATGTGGAAGAGGTGGTTGCAACGGACAGTGAGGTGATCTTGTGCGGCTACAAACGTTACGTATCGCCCCGCCCGTGAGAAGCTCATCAAGAGACAAAGGACAGAGCAAAGTCATAGGCGAATGGCATATCATAGGTCCCACATCTACGAATACACGCAACAAACGTATGTGATACTCCATGTGCTCGCTGCCACCTGACAGGGCTCATGCCTCGTCTCGGAGTTGTCTTCTGCTATCAGATCATGAGACCCAGGAGTCGATTGAGACTTTGGCGTCGTGTGTCATATCCTTGTCATCGCGCCATCGAAGGTCCGATACCGATGATGCGGCGTCGCCATCCGCGTCCATCCAGCAAAGTTGAGCGGTTTCATCGTCCAAGGGAAACAACGATGGCGAATATGATCTATCGAACGGAAGACCCGCATCAGCAAAGCACATCCCCTGCGTCGAAACATTGCATACCAATTGGGTGTCCAAGGTCTTGCGGAATGCACATGAAGAATGGCCGCAAACCCGACCAGCCGGACGTGTGGTGGCGTTCTTGCGATAGTCAGCGGACCGTAAAGCGTTCACTTGCCAACGAACAGCCATGCGCGCGCGCCGCAGTGTCGATAAGGCGTGGTATCCGCTAGACGACCTGTCTGCAAGTGACCTGAAGTCCGAGAGGTGTCCGTGGACGAGCCTCGTTTCAACGGATTGACGGACGATCTGTAAGGCGAAAGGCCCGGTGATGCCCTCGCAGCAGAGCTTCGTCCGTAGTCACTTCCCGCCGTGCCAGCATATACGTCATCTGTCAACGATGACCTTGGTGGAAGGAGTACGCGATCCGGCGGCAGACCGTAAGTGTCGTACGGTGAACGGCGAAGAACGGGAAACCAAGGAAGATGGCGGACGGTACCGATGCGGCGAGCTGACTGCCGTTGGCATACGATTTGCGGTGTTGTCATCCTGGTATACAGCGTCCGGCGCGGCGACTTGGACGATGCGGTGCAAACGCCGCGCTTTGTTCCCTCGGCGGCGCCGGAGATCGGTCCATGTCTTCTTCCCGCCTCGTATCTCGTCCCGTAGTCCGTCGGCGAACGCATGTCCACTTCGTGGGCTGGATCCATGGCGGTTACGGTCCCGTCTTGTCCCCGCGCAGACGTTTCCGCGACCCCTTGCGTCGCAACGGCCGTCCCGATTTGATCGACGGCAGTGTCTGTTCCCGCAGCACACCGGCGTTTCTTCTCCCTTCCGCCGCTGTTGTCGTGTCCTCGACTTTGGCGTCCGTAATGCCATGTTCTCCGCTCGCGTGATCCGACCGCCCAGATGCACCTCGGCATCTGCTTGGCGATCCTTGGATCCGCCGGCAATCGTCTTGACGTCCGTGCACACCAGCGACCGCAGCGCGCTTCCGCGTCGGGGTCCAGCCATCTCCTTCGGCGGCCTCCTGGCGTCCGGTGCGCGGACGATGTCGTGGGTACGGCGGATGAAAGGACGGAAGGAGATGGTGCGATCGACGGCGGTGTGGCGGGTCTTTGCGCGGGAACGGTGTAAAAGGCGTCGTCCGTGGTCCCTGAGGTTTACCCGACAGGCCAAGATGATGCATGACGGCTTTGGTATACGATAGGAGGATAGGAGGAGGTCTGAACAAAATTCGGGCATCGCTGCGGGTTGGAATGGTGGGCTTGGATGATGAGCGGAGAGGGCGGCGGCGGATCTTGATGTGGAGCCGTGCATCACTCCAATGTCGGATGGGACGTCGGGCTGCGGAAGGTTCTGGCGGAAACGAGGGATCTGAGCCGACTGCAGGGTACCAAGGAGATCAGCAGATGCACGCGAACGCGTACATCACCACTCACAAGCTCTTGACATAGGCGAATAGGGGTGAATACACTGCGGATACCGATGTAGGGGTTCCGATCCGGAGATATATCACTCGTCAAATAGCGGTCTTGTGGCGATGGTTCCCCGGGACCGCTTCGTCTATGCGTCATCGACGCACGGCGAATACAATAGTGTTTGGGGCGTCCATGAACTTGAAGTATAGCGTTTGAATGTTAGACTCCCGCTCAACGTTCGAAATCCCGCGCGTCCTCACCTTTGCTGATTTCCCCTGAGCTGTCAATCTCAAAGCCTTCCTTTCTTGTCCCCGGACGGAAAGTCCATGTCCGAAGTCGCAAGCCTTCCAACGCGAGTTCGTCACGTCTTCTCCTAATGCGGTGATTGGTCGCCGTGGCAAGTCCACCTCCGAGTGGCGAGCTCGCCGTGTTTGCGTTCGACGATACGACCCACGTTGACGCTGGTAAATCTGCCTTTGAACGTGGAAGAGCGGAGGAGAGTATAAGACATGGTCCCTCTAGCTTCTCTCCGATAGAATTCACATACCTTGCCCCGATGTGGTCGAGCCCGTCACACTGCGTCGTCTTTTGCGACCTCGCTCATCTTCCCCGCCGTCTCCTTCTCCCGTCCACAGCCTTCCAAGCTTCTTGAAGCCATTTAATGTGTTTCCGGTCCCGCGCGAGGATCGCTATTGCACAGAAGGACGAGACCGACGGCGGTGCTTGCGAGAAGAGGAGTTGACGGGTTATTGCTGGAATAGGAGAACGTAGTCGACGGCGCAACGGGAGGGGCGATAGTGATGGTAGTTCTAAGGAGAGAAAAGAAGGATCAGCACATGTCATGAGAACCAATACACAGCGCTCGTAATGCCAGTCCCATGAAGGACTCACCAGTCAACGCAAGACTCGCATTGATTTCCCGAGCGACGCGTTTCAAGACCCCTCTTCGATCTGGTATCCGTAACCCGCCGCTGCACACCTTGTTGTTGTGTCGTATGCCCTAGGCTACTCCGAAAGCTTGCTGACTCGGTGTTTGTGTAAGGCTACGAGCGTATCACTCGAAAGCAACGCGTGCATGGCCGGGAGGGAGATGTCGTTTGCTGGAATTTCGGTCTCGTTCTTGCCATGCGCAGTGTCGTGCAAAAGGTGAGCCCCGGGCCATTTTTCGACCGAGAGGAGTCGTCGGAAGGGTGGCGTGGGTCTAATCGATGTCGAGTTGAGTGGAGGAGGAGGAAGATGTCGAGAATGCAGCAATCACTCGTGAAGTCGATTCGAACTAGAAGTCCTGACTCCTGGCTCAGAGTGGTTGCTTCCGCTGCTTAGGTCATCAAGCGTATTCGAAGCCTATCTTATCGAGCGAGCTTACCTTCTTCTTTGCCATACTCTCCTTCTCTTGTCAGCTCTAGTCACTCCAAACCCGCCCTCTCTGCACCGTTTTGCTTTTCAACTTTCCTTCGCATCCGAGGTCTCGTTAGGCGGCCGCTCAGGTGCCCTTGCCCAACAGCCATATCCCGGAAATCAAGGAAGCAAGCTGGCGGCTTCCTCATGTCTACCGCCGGGGTGTCCGGCCCGATTCTGCGATCATGGTCAACCTCAAACTATCCGGAAGCGTCACTCAGACCACCTCGGATACGCAAGTGAGTAACATGTCCTCTAGCTGCTCCAAGACGGGCCGATTGCTGACGACCTTCCTTCTCCCGTAGAGGACCTCGCATCACTTTTCGCGCGGACAAGCATCTCGCTTTCGCCTATGATAGCATGTGGCGAGGCTCAGGCCCGGAACAGCGGCCAGGGGGAACGATTGAAGCGAAGATGTCGGCACGACCAGGTGCGCAAGGCTTCCCTCGAGTTGCTGTACGTCTACGGATCAGCCCCTGATAGACTACTCCTTTCCAGCAGCTAAAATCATCCAATAGAGCCATCCGCGCGATTGCTCAAGACAGTTCTCCCCTTCTCCATGCCGTATCATCCCGACAGAAGAACCGTTGGGTGCGTCTTCGGCGATTATGTTGACTTCTCGCACCTCAGCTGATGTAGCTCTGCCTTCTATTCAGAGCCTCACGCGCCGCGCCAAGGATTGGCTCTCTTCATGTCTCGTCAGCAGATCGCCTGAGCACACATCTTGCTCTGCCGTACCTCGACTTCGACTCCGCTTGCGGAACGTCTGTTGGAGTGGGATCGTTCCCAAGAAACCACTACTCTGGCAGACAAACCTTCGGCGGGAGAAACGGATAGGTGGTTGGACGGGTGAGGCATGGAATAGCGCCTGGCTCATATCGTCGGATGGTGCGGGACGATGAGCACAGAGCGGCGTGGATGGCCGTAGCGGGCGGAGGCCATGACGAATGAAGTCGGTGAGCACGCAAACTGTTGGACCGTAATTGTTTAGCTAATTAAAACGCAGTTTGGTTTGTCTTCCAGATGAACCCTCGGTCGAGGTCATTCGTGCGGTCGTTCGAGCAGACGGTTCTGATGAAATGGCCAAGCATGAATGCTGACAGGACTCCGTTGCGGACGACGGAAGTCATGGTCTGCCGCATTTCCCCTCTCAACATGACTTGCCGACATCCGCATGGATTCCGCGAGACTTGCACATACAAGCGGTACGCAGGGGTCTGTGGCAGTGGATGTGCTTTGCTGATACGGCCCTTCTGTTCAATAGATCATCATCGTCATCTTCATCGCCCTTGGATCATGAAGGCGCCCAACTCTGCGGTTTGGATGTGATAATGACGACGTCGTATCATCGTATGGGCCCTCCCAGGGCGTGGTGACGAGGATCTGGGGCGCGACGTGGGCTAGACGAGATTTGTAATAGCCTCGTAAGCCGTTGCCGCATAACATGCCGCGTGAAGCTCATTGCGTCTTGAATCTAGATCTTCATTTCCGACTCGGCCCATGCTCCGCATCCCCGATATGTAGACCAGTAACTCTATCCGGCATTGTGCGTCGACCTCCGCCGCTTCCCTCGCCGCCCTCCGACACCGCAGGCTTCGTGCCATCGCTGCCGACAAACGAAATTGTCTCCTACGAACCACGCCCTGCGCGTCGGAGCATTGTCGGGATCGTTATCAGGGATCTTGCGGAACCGGCGAAGCCAAGATACGATCAAGGGCACGAGATCGGATCGCGGCGGAACGTCTCGGCGCACCGGAATCGTCTTGCGGATCCTGACGAGTCGCCCGGCTGCATGGCGCAAAGCTTTGCGGCACTTCATAGGCCAGCGTACTCCGCCTATCAGGCCTCCATCAGCGCTGCGTCGATACGTAGGAGCTGGACCTTCTGGAGCCTGTCGAAACACAGCACGGTCTGCTTCCGTTCACCGATGTCCGGCCGCGGAGGACGTGACATCGGTTGATGCGTTTCCCAGCATCGCCCCGGAAGGCGACCCGCCGCATAGTATGGTCGCGCTGCATGTCTAGTACCATACGCAAGATCCGACATTCAACGGCTGGGCCTTGACTCGTTGCGGAATGCAAACTTCACCTCTCGGCGTGTGCGGGAGATGCTCATACACGACGCGCTCCGCCCTTCCAGCCTCTGCGCCACAGTGCACAGATGCTGTTGCATGTTCCGACCGTCCTGAAGACCTTGTCGCCATCGGATTGTTTCTCGAAAAGGGAATGCTGCCGGGGACCTGGTCAGGCTCTCGAAGCGTCCTTTCGGCGAACACGTGAGTTATCCGACCAAGAGTTGTCTCTCGTTTCTCCGGCTGATCGGCTTTTCGTAACCAGCTCGCTCCCCTATCCAGATGGCATACGCGATATGATCTCCGCTGCTCAAACGTTCAGCAAACATCGGGGCCGCTTCCATCGACTTCGCCATGTTCCGCACCCCTTCTGTCAATCACCGATGGAGACCTCTGGCCTCCACGCCTCGAGATCGGTCCCTCGCACTGCCATTTTCCGGGCACACGCCGCTATCCGCCGCTATTACGTCGTATAGCAATCTGAAGGTCGCGAACGGTGTGAGATGCACGGGCCTTCGTGATTCGGGACCAACTTGTCTAGAGTCTCATTCCGAGCGAGCGTAATATCGGTAGTCCTAACTGCTCAGTCGAGCTTCACTCATTCGCGCCAGCAGGCTTGTAAGCAGGCGTCGGACTAGAAATAGGCCAAGTCTGGTTATCTCAGGTACTCCGCATGTCCTCAGGTGTCCGGATTTGCAGCGGCTGACTTCACTCATTGTCCGAGTCGTATTCGCTCCTGGACAGGAGTAAAACCCAGGGTATCTCCGCAAATAAGACGCCCAGTCTGGGTCGATCGGCGAAATCAGACGACGCCACAGCGGAATGCGTGGAATGCCTGTCTCAGTATTCATCGGGTCAGCTTTTGTTTGCGGAGGCACAGCGGAACTGCCTCGTTCTTCGGAGTGTGCTGCTAGAGCCCTATAACAGCCAATAGGGGTACGAGATGGATCTCTCTTTGCATATCCGAGCTCGGACATCAAAGACCAATAACGGCTGTTCCATTACTCGCCCTCGCTAAGGATTCCGATCGGAAGTACGGAATGGATCTGTCACCGTATCCGGAACAGCGGAAATGGACGGCTTTAAACTGTACGGGAATGACGTGTGGGCTCCGGAGAAGATTGACGCCATCTCGCCGGCGGACGTCAGGGACGTTCTGGGTGGGGTCAACGATGCTGGTTGTGGACCTGCGTACTACCCCCGCGAACGGAAACCTGGCAGCGCCGCCAAAACGGCGGACCTCGGAGCAACCATAGGCGACAGTCAAGCCGCGTATCCGGCGGTATACTTCCAGCAGAAGCGCTCTTTAAGTCCTATACCGCTCGCGAAGGAATGCAAGTCCGAGATGGAACAGTCAACAGGCGCGAATCAAGATATTAGAGGTAAGTTCGATTCCTTTTACCGCTCGTCCGGTGTTGACGCCGGTCTTACTCTGGGAAGCTGCCATAACATGGATTTAAAGTGGCTCAGCCGGGGACCATCAGCATTTTCTCCGGAATCCGTTGTCGCCAAGCATTATCCTCGTCCAATACCGTCAATAACGGGCATGCCGTCGGCTCAGCTATTCTTCAGCCACTCACCGGCGAGCTCAATCCAACCTCAGTGGCCGTCTCGAATGGTGCTTGATCAAGGCGCCGTCGAGTCTTAGTCCCGCGCCCATCACCCCGATGTTCAGCTAGATATCAGTTGAATGGGGAGACAATCAAGTATGGCTCCAGCTCCTAACTCTCGGAGCAGCCGTCCCACAGATATCAGCGGCAAGAGCGCCTCATTCGACCAGTCACCGACTGTTGTAGAGCTCCCCCGCTCGACCAGCCCCCTTCGCCTACGTCCTCACGAGCTCCAACGCGGACGACAAGCCAAGTACGCAGGGGAATCATGTTGCTTGTTGCAGGAAGGTAACCAACTTCTGGTCACTGAAACCGCGAAGGGCAGCTGGAATGGAGGCTGTCGTCCATCTCTTTATCAGCCATGTGTCGCCGAAAGCGTTTGGCATCACGGCTTCCACGGCAAGGCGCACACCATCTTGAAGGACGATTACAGCCGCGAACTCCAGCATCGGCGATCCATAGTCGCCGGTTCCGTGCCTGTGGCCGATTGTCTGCCGAGGATAGGTCTGAAGGACGTTTCGATGAGGACAAAGCTGGAATGACCGACATAGTGATGACATAACGGAGCGGCTTCTGCCATTGCATCTCCGTCAGGAGACGAACGGAAGGGGCATCACTATCAGCGAAACGCATATTCTCGTGGCGGAAGGAATATGACGCATGGTCGCTGGTCCGATTGTATTGCTGTAGAAGGATCGAGGCACAGTGCGGTGCGAGACTCGCGCAACAGAAGCGGTGACCCACGCGAGGTCTGGGACCTCTCTATTATTTTACGATAGCATACAATTGTATACATAGACCTCTCGGATCAAACCCACCGGAGGGCGGACGGCCACGATGATTGTCGTCGTTGGGTAAGATCACTGTTTGCTTGATCAGCTGCCTCACTTGAGTGAGCTTGCCCCCGAATAAAGTCATCTCGGGCGAGGGTCAGAGGAGAATGTCGGCGGAAACGTCCAAGCAACTTCTATCGTCGGGGCCGATGTCAACGGCATTCGCGTATGGTGAAAGGAGTTCAGCACAATCGATGCGAATGATCACAGGTGCGATGTTTCTCAAACTCCCAAAGAGTAGCCGTTGCGCAGCAAGACAAACGGTCGTCCAAGGATGGCGATACTCTCTGACACCAGAAAGGAGGAAAGCACCACTTTTGCTCCCTCCTCGGCTTTACACCGAGGGGGAAGAAGAGGACTCCTAGCGGGAAGGAGCGCAGCAGCAGAAGCAAAACCAAATGAAGAGGATGCACTGGTTCGGACTGAGATGATGGGTCTCCGTACAAAGTCTTCTTCAGGGAGGTCCGTGGTGGGAGGGGAGAAGGACGGGCTCTCACAACGCGACGTGGAAAGAAGGCTTCGAGGAGGGTGAAAAAGATTATCGATGCACGTTTGGACTTCTGTGGGCGGGATGGACGCGCTTGTGACATCTACTGAGCTTCACGCTGCCGGGATGATTGCTCGGATTTGCGATTTACAGACCTGACAGAGTACAGTTCTCGTGGCGGGAAAGCCTTAGTGATACATCTGTGTGAGCGGGGAACCAAAGATTTACGAAGGTGATGCCTGTGGCAGATGAAAGAAAAGCTGTGTGCAAAGGGGGATGACCGGAGCACGTGTGCAGTTTCTTCGTTGCTTTCGACCTCTGCGCTGAGAAGCGGATAAGATTCTACTGCAATCAAGTATAGCTCTATAGTATGCGTTGGAGACTGTTTACAACGAGACGATAATGAATGATGACAGCCATACAGATAGTGTCCGTGTGTTACATTGGCGTATGACTTCGTTCTGGAAACTTCTGATTATGGATTCGATGATAGTGTGCACGCTGAGGTGTGGCGATCCCTTAGTATCGGTCGCGGCGTTACAGTCCCCGGAGAGCACGCGCCTGATTGACGTTGCGAACAGCGCTTCGGGTATTGTAGGGCGCTCGAGTAGGAGGTAGAGGAGCATTCGCTTTGCGAGCGGCAGCGGTATGCTTTACCTGCTTCGGCTGTTCGACTACGTCCTTATTCTTCGACCTGACCGTTGAGCCTGCATTTTCTTTGGGCTGAGCGACTTGCGTTGCCGAGAGCTTGCTAGCAGTGGAAACCGGAATTTTACTCCTGTGCGCCGAACGAGATGCATTCGGGCGCATGTCTCCGTCCGACAACGGCTGTCGCTGCGATGTCTCTCGCACGACGAGAGTAACGGAAGGGTCAACCGGAGCACCGGGTACAAATCGCTTTCGAAGATTTACAGTCTTCGCTTGACGTCGTACCGAGTTACGAGACGAGTATTGGTGGCCTGGATCAGTGGTCGATAACTCGAGCGCACAAGAATTTGACGCCGACACTTTGGGAGAGACAGCGATTTTCGTCGACAGTCGTGCTTTTTGTGTGTCGCGCTGATCTTCAATGGCTTCCCGTTGCCCGGATGATGGAAACTGAGCACGGGCTTTCGCGAAAGCCGCGCGGTCTTGTTCAAGTTGTCGCTCTTGTTCGGAAAGCCGCTTCTCCGACTTGGCCATGCCTTCCAATCTGTTTTGCAGGTTGGCTTCACGCTCATCGAGCTCGCGTTGCTTGGCAGCCAGGGCGTTCTTTTGGGCTTGGAACTCTTGTTTCATGCGAGCAAGCTGTTCTTCGAGAGTCTGAATTCGGGCGTTTTGCTCCTTGTCCTTGACTCGCGCATTCTTTTTGTGCAATTTGAAGCGTTGAATGGTGGCGTCATGGCACTTGCGTCTATGTAGACCCGTGTCAGCATTCCTCCTCTCAAACTTATACGGATACGAAGCAACTTACGATTCGTCGAGCTTGATTTGAGTGAGACCCCATTGCACTCCGGTCTTTTGTTTGAGCATTGCAGTCGTAGGTCTTCTAGACGGCTGTGAGGAATGGTCAGTATTCGAAGATCGCGTCGCGAAATCCAACACGGAGCGTACCTCGATGGATACTAAAGCCTTGACGACATTGCGCAACTCCGACGAGTAGATAAGGGGAATCTCTGCGTTGGCGCCAGCGTTGATTTTCGCTTTGAGGCGGTCGTCGTCTTCGTCATCGAAAAGATATCTATGAGAAGCGTGATTCAATCATCAGTTCGAGAACATTACTGCGCGGCGCATTCACCGGACCACTTACTTCAGGGAACATAGCTCGTAGAGGATAACACCCAGTATGAACGGTAATTGATTTACAGGTGAATGGTTGTTCGCCAACGAATGAACCAAGAATCAATTTACCTGCCAGAGCA
>JAKLLX010000140.1:0-40887 GCA_022813745.1 Naganishia kalamii | reverse complement strand
CACTCACCCCTAACCCCTACCCCCGAACCCCTAACCCCTAACCCCTAACCCCTACCCCTAACCCCTAACCCCTAACCCCTAACCCCTAACCCCTAACCCCTAACCCATCGCCGCTCAGCGGGGTGAATGAAAAGCTGTCTGTCGTGTAGGTTGACCGCTCTGCCCTATCTTCACTTTGGCAATCATGAAGGATGTACGCCCATAATACACTAGCTTTCTGCCTGCATCGATGTATCGCTTGTGCCATCTCAGTATTCTCGTGTCGTGGTCCCGGTGTGGCATCGATAAATTTAGAGTGTTCCTGGATCCGGGGAGCATCGTCTGATGCAGCACTGGGTACGAAGTAACTGTTTTCGTACATTCGAACAAAGAGGTTTGTGCCGGGGACGTCGCGGATTATGACTGAGCTTGAACAACGAGTATGCGTAACTTGTATTCCGGCATATAGTCATTGTTTTGCCCATCAATCGAGCTATCCAGTGAAGAGAGGTTATCACGTGCTACATTATACATGATCGATGAGCTTACACCGCCCACACTTCTGGTTTCAGCCCCTAATCTTCGCGATAATCACCAGCGGTTACAATTCTCTTTCACTAAAACTCAGCTCAAGTCGATCAGCGTGCCTATCTGCATCGAGAATATGGCGCCCTGGATTGACGGGGTTTATCACGACGCCATCCGGGTGGAGACTCAGCTGTGGTGGAACCGGCCCACTTGGCATCCAGTCACATTGCAGGAAGACGGCTACCACAGCTTTCCCGACAGCTATATGGATAACGTAGAGGCGGAGTTCACCGATGGCGTGGAACCCACCTCGTCCGATTCAGACACCGACACCGATACAGATTCTAAGCGATCTGAGCCTTTGATAACCCAGGACGCTCAGGCGAGTGTGGATATGCTCGATAAGGATGTTTCGGAGGAAGTCCCAGCAGAGATCGATGGGGAACAAGGTAAGTCTTTCTCCTGTCTAGCTGTCCGACTGGGAAAGTCTCCTTCTCGTTACTAAGTTCCCAATAGCAGGCACGAACGTTATGAAGTCTTCGTCTATCGGGACCTTTCGCACTGATGACCAAGCGGTAGACAGTGAGTTGAGAGTGTCGACACGCCTTTCTAAAAGCTGACTTGAGACATAGTAGAACATTCAGCTTCGCCGGACAGAGGTTCTCATGGAGCGGAGACCCATGAAGCGAAGAGTGATGAAGTTGAGAGAGATAAGGAGAAAGAGTAGCACGGTTGTCTTTCACCTAATTCAGTACTTAATTGAGTCCTGTACGATATGTCGAACAACATACCAGGTTCCATTGATACGCACCGTCTAGTGGCTCCGATCAATCGAGACCGCAGAGCGCAGGCCAAATCTACCATATGGCGCTTGCCAACGGCTCATCTTCAAAGTTATGGTCAAACAATATACTTAGCGTTATGCTCTATAATGATATTGAGGTTGAGATCTTCAGCTCCTAACCCGAAGTATGGTTTGACAAGTCGCATCCATTCATGCGAAGTACCCGCAAAATCCCAGGGTCAGCCAGGCACGTGTTTTCGCTGGGATGGACAGTATCCGCGGCTCACATATATCCCGTACATGACATTGAGCAAAGACCTCAGAACGCGGAGAGCGCACGAAGTGGACTACACATTAACCCTTGGCACGATTGGTTGCAACAATGCTGGCTCCGATATATGTATCTCTCGCATGGGAGATTCCTTCACTGTCAGTATGCACTTCTATCACTCGTCCCTCCAGAAGGCTGATAAACCCCTCAAGCTCCAGATTCTGTATGGCCGCAACGGCCCTAGAGCGCGAAATCTTAGCTCGACTACGACTCATCCCCGCGGAGATCTTGACCTACAAATCCCAATTGCGGAATTCCTTGGACACATTCAGGCGGAATAGGTCGTGGAGCAAAAGAGCATTGGACGAGCTCCAAGAGTCAATCAGCCGCAATTTCGTTGGAACGTTCAGGTACAGGAACCATACATCCGGAGACGGGCCAGAGGAGACAATACATCGAATGGGAGAAGATGGCGTGCCTCTGACAATCACCCGGAACCGAGTTGGCCGAGCGTCCTTTTCTCACGCTGAACGGTTGTTCCGCGAGCAAGTGTGAGTAGCTCGATACTGCTATTTGTATTCAGACCGAAGCAAGCTGACCTTGAGTTCCCTTTAGCACGAGAATGCTTTGGTCGCTCGACGATGTTCGCGCAAGTGTTCGAGCGTGTCAAGGTGCGCTCTCGCGAAGTAGACGTGGGGAAGCATGGCAAAGGGTACCTGTTATGGAGCAGAAGCGATTAGACAATCGAATCCTGCTCAGTCTCTCAAGGATGGCCACAATCTGCAGAGATTATGAGGCGGATGTCAGGATCTTTATCGATCAGTATTTGGAAGCCGTGTCGGAAGGTGACTGGCGGCAGATTGTATTCAGTTGAACACTATCATGTCTATAGAACCACTATCGCCAACATTTCGGCGCACTTATAGAGGTTTTATATATGGATCCGGACTCCGAGCCCAGTTCAGTCGGCACATTATATATACGGCAGCAGACAGTTCCATGCGGAAGACCGTTATCGCCCAGCAATACCTCGCCCAGAGCTACCTCCTAACTCCGTCGCACGATCTCTATCTCCCACCAGCCCAGTCCACTTGCTCCGGATTGACAGAAGGGTTGTTCTCCAGGATCTTGCCAATGGCACCGTTGTACTCGCAAACATCTTCGTAAACTGCATGCTGAGTTCACGCTCATGGTATTGCATGTCCCTTCAGGATGCAAGTTCTCTAAGATCTGGTATTAAGGTCTTGTGGGTGCGAGAACACAGAGAGAGTGAGCGATGATTCGCCGTGGTCATCAGAAGCGTCACTTACCGAGCAGCAAACTGTCCCCAGCTGTATCTGCCGAGCCGAAAACGCCAAGGCTGGAGTGCATAGCGAGGTTCCACAAGGTCGGATGCTTTATTCAAGGCGAGGAAGAGCCTGCATTTCGCGCACGTCTCGCGATTATGCGGCAGACCACCGGTAATGTCGTTATGACTCCACCAATCGTGACCCAGGCTAGCCTGGCGTGGATTGACTGCCGCATTTTGGTAGTAGAGACCGGCATCGACTTCCCATTGCATCATATACGTTTTTTCGGCCATGATACGGTCAGCATAATGCCAAAGCCAACAAATCTCGAGAGGTGGAGGTGAAGGAAAGGTAGAATGGTGTGGAGATGCTGAGTCGCGACAATCGCCGGGTGTCTTGAAGAAGCCCCAGTATGTAGATTGAGACTCGTGCGTGAAGTTGTACATCAGACGCAGGCGTGAGGGCCCTTTGCGACCATCTTTGTGAACCGTGTACCATCGTGGCAGAATGGTGGATTTGCTTTTGGAGGACGGGTTGGGTGGATTGTTGTGATGAGCTGAATCGTCCCATACCTTGTATTCATGCTGCTGAGGCTTCTTTCCGTACTTCTTTCCCTCGTGAAAAGGCAGCAGCTTGAAGGATTGTATAAAGTGATTGCGAATACGCCGCAAACTGTCTTGTAAAGAGCCACGTAGAACGGGGCGAATCCTCTCCATAAAGCGCTCCCAGATTTCCATGGAATCCATTGCGGATCCGTATTGCCGAGCTGAATCTTCTCCGCGCATAGGAAGCCACTTGGCCGGTTGCTGCCCCCACTGTGTAGCGGAAACATGCGACAGAGTGAAATGGCTCAGTCGCCCGCAAAGCCCAGCGTAACTTTCGCGCATGATGTTTGCTGAAATCTCGTAGTCGGCTGAATCCATTTCCTGAAGCCACGTAAATTGACCAGGGCTAGATCCGCCAGATGTGGTGCTAGGTATTGCCTCTAACATCTGAATCTGAAATCGGCTAGCCACGAAGAGAAAGTAGTCGGCTAGCGTAGGCGAATCCACGCAAACCTCTTCTTCACTGCCATGCGATTGTCGAGCATCCATGAGCCAGTGATTGTAAAGCGCATTGTCCATTTTTTCCGCCTGCGTATGGGCTTCAGGCACGGTATGTTGAGTCAGCTCGGAGGGCATGTGAAGGCCTGGCAGACACAGCTGACTCTGCATATCGTCCCAGAATACCGCTTGATGGATTACTGGTCGCTCGTAAGAAACGGGACGATTCTGGGCCTCGGGGTCGAGTGGGTCCTGTAGGCAGCCTTCGAAATGATCGATAGGTTCCGCCAGTACCGCAGGGTCAATAGTAGCAGCCAAGTCCCCGATGTCGCTGGCATCATCAAGTACCTCGGCTTCGAGCAGCTTCAAACGAAACGTCCCGTTGACGGAAGCTTCTAGCTCACGGCCTTGTTCCAGTCCGTCGCGAAGTTGGATCAGGTCATGTGCATCCTGGCGGATATCGTTGAGGGCTAATACCTTCCAGTATTCGGCGATGATATCGAGCGGATCATGGTCGAGCCTTCGGAAAGCGCTGAAGAGTTTGACCGAGGTAGAAGCATTCAGGACTAGTTGACGTGTTTCGAGTTGTTTGCGTTTTATTTCCAAGGCGCGTACTACTCGATCGTAACGCGAGTCCTCCTTGTACTTCACTTGGTCCGCAACGGATGTTATCAAACTGGCGAAGGCGTTTCGTCCGGGCGCAGGAAGTGGGTCGCGCTTGATTCTTCCAGGCAGGCTCTCAAAGCCTTTTGTCCTGGCATTGACGCCCTTTCCGACAACGCGCGTCCACATTTCGGGTTCGGACATATGTTCACGCATCCTTAGGGCGTACGTCTTCCAATCAAGGCCTTTCGCCGGATGAAACCACCCCCAAGGAGTTCGCACACCGCTTGGAAACCAGTCGACGAATCGTGACCCTTGATGACGGTCTTCCATAAGAGCGGGATGATTGGTTTGTTGGTAAACACGCTCGGCGGTTGCCGCGGAAAGGCTGATTTCCAGATGCCGAGTGTTCATGGTGAATATGCCCCGCTCGATTGTGGCATCTGAAGGCCTGGAGTGCAACGCGTGGACATGCACTTGCGCGACCAGAATCACTTGCATGATGATCCAAGGATCAAGGGTGCGGTATAGACGGAAGAGTGTTGCTGGCAGTGATACAAAGTATTCGGCTCGCAACGCTTTCCACCGATACCATGCCTTGCGCAGCTCGTGCACTAGATAAGAATTGTCGTTGACGGTCTCGCGTACCAAAGTGATGTTCCAGGCGCCGTCCAAAAGGTTTTCGAGGTTCACTCGGATCTCGCAACGAGCGGCAAGGTGTTCTCGTGTGGCCGCCGAATGGAGCAGCACCGTTTCCGCATCACTCCACGTTTTCAGTGGACTGTCTGCGCATGTCCGCGCGTCCAGCAGCAAATCTAGAGGGAGCGTTCTGGCTGGAATCGCTGATAGATTCTTTGATCCTCGGTCCTTGCTTCCATAAGCTTTGTACGTGGCAATTTTCTCCTGCGTATAGAGTTGCATAGACACGATCGGGTTGTTGCCTCCCTCGACTGGATTTAACTTGTTGACGCAGCGCAGGCCACCATAGCCGGGAATTCCAGCGATTTCATCCTTGCGTAAGCCCTTGTTGTAGCTTGTAGGATTGAAGGCGGAGTCTCCAAAGAGGGTTTCTCTGCGAAAATAGCCCAGTCAGAGGGCTGGGAATAGATTCTGTCTTTGGCGGTGGACTTACGCCATATGCCTTCCGCAGGCGTGATCCCAGAAGCTAACGTTTCCATCGGCAAAAAAATCGATAGCGATGTCCACCCATATCTCCATTCCAACAGCACGTAGACGTGACCTCAACTCTTCCAGAATGAAGCTGGGCCCCTTTCGCGTTCGTCTTCTTTCCTCCTCTGAAATCGTTCTCTTCTCTTCGGCAGAGGTTTCCGAATCCGAATCTGAGTCCGAGGAATGATCCTCTCTTGCCTTCCATTCTGCCCACCGTTCCACTTTTCGGATAGCTTCGACGAGAATAGCGGAAAAGTTCAGCCAGCTGTTGTCGAACAATCCTATCGTGGCGGATCGAAGGCTTTTGAGATATGCTTTTATGGCCATGACCTGACGAAAGTATGCCTGGGGTATTTTTGGCAGGATTTCCATAATCCAGCCAAGTTCATGTTGAACGAAAGAGTTGTAGTCGATCATGGACCACCCCTTGGAGTTTTGTAGCGAGATCATGAACTTGAAGCCGCGAAGGCGTTGCATGAAAGGCGTGGCATCTGGATGGTCGACTATATTGCGCATTTCCTGAACGAAAGCGGTGATGTCGGATTGTTTCATATGATGGATGCGGTCCCCGTAAGAAACGCGATGGCCTCTTTCGCTGTCCCTAATCCGTTCCGAGGTCCAGTCCGCAGGGCCAATGGCATTCGTAGGCGAGCTGTTGGATTGTTTAAGGGCCGGGTGAAGAAATTCGTCCCAAATCATCCCCTGATCATCTGGCCCAATGATAGGGCTGGAGGTGGCAGCCGAGATGTACATATTGGGAAACAACATTTGAACCGAAAGACGACTGCTCGTTCCCAATCGAAAATTTGGAATGCCGCTGAGAGGTACTCTACTACCTTCGATTGACATTGAGAGGTGGTTCGTGTATCGGAAAGTCGATTTCGGATCCGGATTCGGCCTGATGTCAAGGCCTTGCGCAAGAGGGATGGTATCGCATAGAATGATGACCGAGTCTACATCGTAGGTAATGGCAACTCGAGTAGGCGGATCCCCCGCAATATCGGGATCCGTGTTCTGGCTGAGGTATTCTCGACTATCCAGTAAAGGCGTTGGATGGTCCAGCGTCGGCCAGCCATCTTGGTCCCTGGGCTCTGGATCTTCTTCCCCGAAGGAAGGGACACGATCGATAACTTGCGTATGTCGCCGAGGGAAGAGGTGCTGAACCAGAAGATGTTCATCCTTGGCGATATCGCGAGGTATGCGCGTAACGTTGTTGGGATCTTCAGAGACGACTTCTATGGTTCCCAGATATCGATCTACCCACGGACATCGGTAGGTGGTGAAGAATTGCAGCAGCTGCTGATGCGAGGCGGGTTCCACTGCGGGGTCTCTGACCGTTTGAGAGAGGACCATGGCATCTCTTACCAAGAGAATTTGTTGAGTGGTGAGAGGTATGATGTAATGCTTGAAGGGCGCGGTGGGCGGACGGACTGTTGCAGGATTGGGGTTCCTATTGGTTGCCGCGTGAACTACCGGATTCAGCCGCTGATTTGCAAGACGACGTCGGGCAGCCTCTTCCGCGATGTACTGACGCAGGACGGCCGTTACATTGCTGGGGATGACGGGATCCAACTTGTTCCGCCTGCCTGGTTCGAAGTCGACGTTCAGGCGATCCGCCTCAGCTCCCGCCTGTCCTCTGTCCTCCTCCAGCAGAGAGGTATCCTCGTCTGATGCAGTAACGGTTGCACGTTGAACCTGCTGAAATTCAATGGAATCTGTGAGCGCATGCGAGTTGCGTCCGACGAAAAACATACCTGGATAGCTGAGCCAGTTCCGGCTACAGTAGAAGAGCGGCTTCGGGCCCGACTCATTGAAGGCCTCTATATTGATAAGAGGGTGTCAAGAGACGGAGCCTCAGGAAGCTGCGGATTCAGTGACTTACCGAGTTCTGAGTGCTCGACGTATTCATTCTATCGGCGCGACGCCTGTTTCCTGGATTCGTCGGAGACGCCGTTGCATCTTGCTGCATGTCCGACATTTGGCTGTCACTGTGTCGATTCTATGCCGCGGATTCTACACTTGACACGCTACGCAAAACTAGAAAGCTGTTGGCGCGATTGTTGTTCCCTCTTTTCTAACTTGGGGAACGGACCGTGGAAGTTCGATGTCCGGCGTATGCTTTGTTTATTCTGCTACAAAGGCTACTACTATAGTCCGTACTCGACGCGGGGTCCTACTACTATTCGCCCAAGGAGCTTCACGTATCTTTCCTTCTATTCAACCTGTTCCATATATCATCCGAAAACTGCGGCGCGCTCGGTTGGCTTTGCTGCTTTTTCTTCCGTTGGGGCTCCTCTCTGTCACGTCCACGCAATTGTGTGGCGACAGGCGTCGCATGTATCTGATCATCCTCGCTGTCTGTCTCCAGCGCTCTCTTCTTGCCCTTAGGCTTCCGCATGTAGACAATCGGAGACCCGCGAGGGGACGATTTCCGTGACGATTGGCTGCTGAAAATGTCAAGATGTTGCCGAGCCTTGGGTGTTGCATCATCACCCTCGTCAAGGTCGGAGTTGAACAATGGCGTATGCTTTCGTCCTGCCCCTCCATCGCTGAACGAAGTTTGGCCGCCGTTCGTTTGTGGTGGTGTCTGGAAATGGGCAAAATAGGGGGAAGGATAAGCATCCGAGATCATCGAGTTTCGCATACCAACCAAAGTGAGATCGAAAGTCGTTCCTGACTCAGGCGACGTTCTTGCGGGCTGTTCGCGCAATGAAGCCTTCCCAGAATGTTGCAGGGCAGATGTATCGGGTATGGTTCCTCCATGCTCGCTCACCAACGTCGTCTCGTCCGATATGTCACCCCTCCGCTCTTGAGTGTTTGAGGGCGTGGTCGGCTGTTGACTCCATTCCAAATGAGAATACGTGAGTTGGAGTGATGAGCGCGCCGACCCCGGAATCATGTCGCACTCACGATCAGAGAATCTTCAATCGCCTCTGCGAAGTCGACATTGAGTGGAGCCTTCAAGTGAAAGAACTGCGGGGGTAAGATAAGACGTCAAAACTCCGCCGCCGGAAAGTATGTAAAGTGAAAGGTTCTCTGACAGAATTTCCATCATCGTTATGGCTTGCGCCTTGTTGTAAATCGAGACCGAGCGAACCGGGATTATCAGGCTCTACCTCGGTCGATGGCACACTGCCGTCAAGATTCGATCCCATAGTCGGTGTAGGTGCTCTAGGTGAGGTACGAGGAGCATGATTGGATTGCTGTTCGGAATCTGTGTCGCTGTTATTGACGACCGGACTGGAAGCCTCGTTTTGGCGTGTTTGACGTGTCGCTCTGTGAGCTCCATAGGTCACAGGGGATTTCAGCCTCTGTTGTGGAGTACAATGATGAGCGATATCTCGTTAGACCTCAACTCGCATACCTTCGTTCCTCGCTTTCTGTAGCGTTCCGACCAATTCCGAAAATCTTCGTCGTATAGTTTGAAATTTGTTTGTGCTGCAGTGCGTACAGCTGTCTTCCGTTGCGCTTTGACTTTTTTTGCCTTGGCACTGACCGTCGCATGTTTCTTTTTTGCCTTGATAAAGCTCTCGGGAGCGAGGAAAAGTCTTAAAGCGTCATTGAATGTCGTGAATTCGTACCAGCCTTCTGGTAAGTCTCTTCCGATGCTACCCGCCGTAGCTGGGTCTTCCAGTGACTCGGTCGATCCGTTCATATCACGCAAATCGGCTTGAGAAATGACTGGACATCGTTCCAAGAGGAAAAAGGTTTCCGTCACCGCAATGACATTTCGACGAGAATCTTGATCGAGGAAAGCCGGATGTCGATCCAATGTCTCGCAAACCCCATCGATGACGCCTCTGGGGTTGAATGGAAAGTTGCCATCGTCTGGGTGCTTCAGCGTAAGTCAGTTGATGCCACTGAGAAGAATTGACTATCGAGCGATCATGCTAACAAGTATTTCTGCTCGCGCCCCTGGAGAAGCCAGACCTTGCTCTACAGCTGAAGAGGGGTGAGAATCGAACGTCAAAGACAATGGCAAGGGGTATACCTTGAGGATCGACTTCCAAATTACTGAGATCAGCCTTATCTACTCCCGTAATGGAGCCTTGTTTATCAGGCGATTTTTCAAACGGTGCTGAGGCTTACAGCAGGCAAGCGATAGGTCAGAACTCCTTGTATGTGGACGAGTATAAAGCAGCGTACCCTGTATGTTTGGCAGCTGATCAGGCGTATCTTCCTCAGTTTCAATGTATTGAAATGTCGGACCAATCGTTTCAGTCTCCGGATTACTTGCGTCTGATAATGGACAACCAAGGATTCCAATCTGAAGCGGTGGGAATATGGAAAGCGGTACTCACCTCTCGCATGCAATGTCGAGTCAGCGGTGCGCTCTGTGGATTTGGACGTTTCAGCCGCAATCGCATTTTGGACTGCCCATGAAGCTTGGCAGGTGCAGTAATAACTTGAGCTTTGTATCAATCCGCGTATGACGAAGTACACATACCTGAGATCTCTGCAACGGGACGAGCGGCATCTCCTTTGGATGCAATCGGCTGAGACTTCTGCCCGGATACCACAGGAGGGTCGACTGTTGACCGCTGGGATCCGCCAAACTGCTGTAAGTCCGAGGATGGCCTATCTTGTTGTCTAGTGATCGGCATAGCGCCGAGGTCGCGTAACAGATCCGACGCAGAGTCTTGAACCGATGGATGGAGCCTGTCTGTCTCGAAAACCGTGTTGATATCGAACAGAGTCGACTTTTGCTGCAAAGCCAGCTTCATGGGCTCATCCGCTGTTCCAGGTGTTTCCAAGCAGTGTATAGTTACCGGCTTCGTTTGTCCTCGTCGTGCAAACCTTCCTAGCAGTTGATGTTCGTCTGCTGGCGTCCACATCCCATCCAAGATGATAAGCTCTGATATTCGAGTTAGATTGAGGCCTTCTCCTCCGGCTTCAGAGAGTATCAGGATATGCGAATTCAATATGTTGTGATTGGTCTTCGTTCGAGGGTCTGCTGCTATGGCGGAAGATAACTGAGAAGAGTATTCAACGCGATGCGGACCAGGTTGCTGAACGCCTTGTACGATGCTGTCCCGCTGCTGTGCAGAGTCTTCACCGGACAGAGTGACGGAGCCGAGCCCCACCTGCAAAAGGTGGTATTGGATAATAGGGAAGCCAGAGGTCCATCGCACGAAGATTGCAATCTTTCTTTGTTCTTCAACGGGCCGCGACTTGTCAGAGGTGACGATTTTGAGGCATATACGCGACATCATGGACAGCTTGGCGGAACAGAGGATTCTCAGCGCACCCTGCTGAAGCTGTATGGGCGTGCCGGGCCACTGCGCAGAACTGAGGAACAGGGCGGCTAGGCGACCCAAGGTGTGGAAGGCGTCTCGTCGTGTAGCGGACATGCCATGTACCGAGGCTTCGATCGACGGATCAGCGTTGGCTTCGTCATCGGATTCCGCATCTTGCTCCTCTGGGGAATTCTTATTCATCGGCTCGTCGGTGGCCGAATTTGCGACGAGAAGGTCCGTGACGATCTTTCGTTCCTCCATTCCAGGAATGACCTTGTATAAGCGGCGCTCGATGTCGAAAGACTCTAACACAGGCTCGAGATGTTCAGTTTGTAACGGGTAAAGAAGAAATCCATTCGAGTCGAACGCCGTGTTTGCATAGGTCTTTGATTTCCCGCTTCTCCGGATGATTGACGGGCCTACTTGAGTCATAGCCATAGCCAGAGCGATCGCGTCGAGGTTTTCATACGTCTGTCGGTATGCCTTCGATTTTGCTACAAGGTCGGCCTTGTCTTGTTCCATGGTACGCTTGACTTTTTTATGTGTGCGAGCATGCTTCCTTTGGTCGAGTAAATCCCGAAAGTGGCTTTGAGTATAGATAACGTCGGGATCGTGGGCCGGTACGCCTAGAACTTCGTAAGAGTCCAAGTCACTTTCCGTAGATCTTTCCGCTGGTGACTCAACGTGTCTATACCAGTCCGCCGGACCCAGGGAAGGAAGAACGGCAGCTCTGTATTTCCGTCGAGCAACCTCCGCCTCCTTGAGCCTATCCGTTACAGTCGTCCAGGTATCAGAGGCCTTCTCATCGGCGATGGCTGGGTGTTGCATTACCGTAAATATGCTGACCAGGTCTTGAACGGAGTTGGTTATCGCCGTCGCAGATATGAACACCCGGGTGGCTGCCCTAGTCGAAAGCTCTAGCATAGCTCGTGCCTCATCGGTTTTGACGTTTCGGCATCTGTGAGCTTCATCGGCGATGAGGCATGAGTATACCATATCGAAAAGAAATCCCTTCGGAAAAGGACCGTCGTCCGTTGAATCTTGTTTTGCTTTCCAAGATCCAACGACCACCGGGTATGTCGTAAGAATTACCGTTGGACAGGCGGGAGCGTTGAGGTCTTGTGGGCACTGCTTGAGGACGGGGTATTTGTCGCACAATTCATCCATCGATTCGATGCGGATCCATCGGAATGTGGCCCCATCAACAAAGCGATTCCACTCGGATTCCCACTGATGAATCACGCTCTTTGGTACGACGATCAGATATGGCAAGAGCGGAACGCAAGAGCGTATCGGGCATTGCGAAGACAACGGCGGAGACTGTGAAACTGACGGCAGCGGGAACTTGGACATGCGCTCTGCCTGAGAGATGGTCGGAATTGCCGGGAGCGTGCGACTGAGAAGGAAACCGCGCTCGCGCAGGGTGACGGGTGGTATCGTCACCGGTTTGACTGAAGCGGTATCTTCTACTGAGGAGATTGACTCTTTGTACGCGGATCTCAGAGCGTTACCGATATGGGTAAGTCCGGTGATGAGCATAAAAGCTTGAAGCGTTTTTCCGGTTCCCACCGTGTCGTTCAGGAATTGGGCGACGCCATTTCGTTTTCCGTTGCCTCTCGAATGCTCGATGGCATTTGCGTCGTCTGCGTATATCGTCGATATAATACTGAAAGCGCCTAGCATTTGTGATCTAGTCGGAGTGAGTGTGGGGACGCCCGGAACATCTGACATTCGAAGATATGGCCAGGGACAGACTTTGATATCATATCCTAGGAGATAGGCTATGGTGGAGTCGTTGACTTGGTGGCCAGAGAGCCCCAGCGTCTTGGTTGGGGCGTCGAAGATGCGTAAATCTTGTAAGATGGGTTGGACGGCATCTTGAAGAATGGCCTCCGAAGAAATCAGGGGTTGAGACCGATTGCTGACAGCTTCTTCGCAGTAGGGCGCAAGCATATGAACTGTATGCCACGATAAATAGGGCCCAAGGTCTGATCACAAAGTAGGGTCAACTATTGTTACGTCTGGTGCGATGACCCACTCACTACTAGACACCGTAGAAAAGTTAAGGGACATGGCTTGATAGAATGCCCAGACCAGAGACAATCCAACTTCCTCCTTTGCCACTCTCTTGTGTAATTCCACCCAGCGACCGACGTGATGAGTGGCTTTGGCGAAAGAGCGCTCGTGAAATGCAAGGTATTGCACGTCAAGTCGAACTTGATCTTGATTGAGTGATTTGAAGACCTTGATCATGGCCGAGATGCTGAGTGGAAGCACGAGCCGCAGAAGTTCTTGACTGATCTTCGACCTTCGTTGCTTGAGTACCCCGTCGAAAGGTATGTTATATTTGGTCTCTCCCAGGTAAAAGAGGTTCCATTCAGGTGATTGGTTCTTCATCCAGGCATTTTCGTCGTCTAGTTGGGCATCGTGTGACAAAAAGTTCTTGGGCCATCTGTATGTTGCCTTCCTTTCCGCTTTGGTGAGAACCGAAGTGTTGAGGTATTTTGACATAGCCTTTTCGAGCGACTGATCAGAATCGAAGATCGCATTGCGAATCTCTGCAAGGCTGGCCAGGCGACCGCAAATAGCGAGGGCAAGGTATGTTTCACGGTAGGGTATGACGCATTCGTGAAGTGATTTTATCTTTCTCGAAAGGCGAGTTGCCCATCGGTATTCTTGAGCTTGAAGGACGCTTTCGTACGGTGCCTGCAATGTTTCTGCAAAGGATAGTGGATCCTGTGGGTGATGATCCATGCAGAACACACCAAAGAGCATTCTTGAGAACACCCCTCGAAACCGTGGGGACAGCCTCCAAGGCAGAACCTGTGGTGTATATGTGATCAGAGAAGACACCCATTGCTCAGGTGCATAGGACCCACCTTGGCGTGATCATACCACCAATTATTCATTATATCAAGTGGTCCCTCTTCCACCACCTCCGCAAATATCACTAGGGCGCGTTGAATGACCGTATCGACATGTTCGAGGTACTGAATGCCGTTGTGAGCGAAGTCCGTTCTTTCCAGCATACGTTGCAGGTGTCCTTTGGTCGGATGCTGAATGGGGTCGTCGCTTGCATAATAGTCCCGCCATGAAGTGGGCATAGTCTGTCGGTGGCCCACAGCACGTACCCCGAGCCAACGGATGTCCTTGCATACGACATATCAGATAGTGCGCATCTATTGGAACTCGACCAACTTTACCTGATAGACCTTGGAAGGCCAGAGGCGTGACTGCGCATCTTCTTCTTCCTCATCGGCAATCTCCTGGAGGGTTTTCAACGGCGGCGACGTGAGGATGCTTGTCTGCGTGGGCGCTCGAGCTTCGTGTTGAGAATTGCAGTCGGCCTCGCTTGTTTCTTCCTTCCCTGAGTACCCATCTTGGGGATAGCGTTCAAGGATGTTCCGCTCTGCCAGCATGTATGCCAAGGACTCGATTTCCAGGCTGAATATCATTTTTCCATCACCTGGGCGTTTGTGAAGTACACTAATCCAGAATTCGTCCTGATCATCATGTATGAGCTCGGGGTTTGGTCGATAACAAGGAACTCTACTCACGTCCGGCTCGAAGGCGTTATCTTCCTCCTCCAATCTCCATCGGCAATCCCTATAGATGAGCTCGGATCCTATAATATCTCCTATGGTGAACCCAGCCGTCCGAAGGTTGTCGTATGGCTCCAGGGGCAGGCATAGACTGAGGAGGAGTACATTCAAAACGTTGTGCTGAAAGAGGCTGATCGATGCGCGAAGGACATTTGTGATGTGTGCGAGAGGTGTACTCTTCTTTTTTCCAGAGGGTGTACCGACAAGGGGCGGAGAAAGCTCCCTAGATTCAGCCATATAGGCCTCGTATGAAGCCTTGTCGAAAGCCTTGCCCTTTTTGCCTTTCTTGGGCTCTTTTTGCTGCTTCTGCTGCTGTTGCCGTTTGGCGTTGGCAGAAAGTTTACTGTTGTCGGGAGCCATTTGATCGTCCTAGAGGGATTGGGTGTAATCGCAGATCTATGACGACAAGGAGAGAGTGTGTCTAAGATGAAGAAGCGCGAAGATGTAGACAATTGCTTTCTTGAAGTGTAACATGCTTTGAACCCGACGCGCTTGCTGTATGCGCGCCAAATCGAATGAGCCTATGGAAGACTCTGTAATCTTGCTGTGTCCAAGAGTATCCGTAAGGTGGTCATGTAAAGGTACAGAAGAATGACATTATCTCTCACCGGTACTAGCGGTCAGATTGTTTCCCGGTAAGTTCATGGCACTGACGGAGAAGAGGTAATGGGCTCATCGTCGTTCACGTCTTTCAGAACCCCTGTTGAGATGATCCACGAGACGGAGGCGGTATTTACGGATGGCACGCCCTCGGATACATCTTATGATTCGTCTGAGTCTGATAGCTCAGCGATGGATACGGATTTGATTCGAGATGAAGAGGACACCCGGTCGCCTACGGATATGTGGGCATCGCAAAGTCAGGAGAGCGACGACTTGTCCGCTCCCGAGCAAGACTCAGAGAATTCGTTGACCGTACAACGTGTGAACGCCACCGACCAATTGAACCCAAATCAGCATGAGAGTCAGCAATCGACGAAGTGCCCTCTATGCAATGCACCTTGGAATGATACGTTCGCTACAACGATCTTCAGCCAATTGTATGCTCATCCGGACATAAATTAGGGGCTTCGGCCATCATTACTGGCAACGATGAGGTTGATGATGGTTCATCCGACGATCTCGAACTGAATCTTCCTATTCATGGGATAGGCAAGAGACTGCTAAAGTCCCTGATGCGAAAAGCCAATAATGTCGTGATTTGATTGAGGAGTCGAGGCAGGCATGAGAAGAACTTTTATACCTCTATCAATGAAGATAAATTCAGTTGACCGTTTTGCGAGACACGCAAAGCTGTAGGGTGCATGTTTTCCTTAAGTCGGTACATCTATCAGATAACAATGTCATGGTTCCGATAACAACCGCTCAGCCAGTTCAAAAGTACATTCCTCCAACTCTTTCATCTCTCTGATCTCTCCGGAGTTTTGTGGTGCGATCAAACCATCAACTTGAGCTCCTGGCGTGATGGATCGATCTCTCGCACAGATGTACTCACGGAGACCATATTTCGTGTGAAGGTAAGCTTTGTCTTTACCAGATCGTGTAAGCGTAGCCCGCTGGGGAGCATCTCCCGGACCTCCGGTGCTGGCCTTCGATCGAGCTTCAGCAGAGTTTTTCTAAAATGCCCCATCATGTAGAACTGCCCATCAGTGCAGAAGGAGGACTGCACGTTGTGGAGAGATGTTCTCAGATGCCTCCTCATGTAATTTCTCAGCCAGTGCAGAGGAGGACAGGATTCTGTATGGCGGCTGGTTCATTCTTAGAAGCCTCATGCCGAATTGGTCAGTAAAAACATGAAAGTGAAAGAGCTTGCAGCATCGCAGAGTCCAGTAGAGAGTGCCCTGTATGCGCGGGCTCTTGCCCATGCGGCGTGTAAGTGGTTTCTGGCTGTCTCAGTGCTTTACTTAGTGTCTTTCATTGGCAAAACTCGTATAGGCCCTTCAATATGCACATACACATGCAGCAAGTAGAAGGCATTTCTTTCCACTCTTGATAGATCCCCCGGCATTGTCGCATTGTCTGTGCTCTATGCTGCCATCCTGGGTTAAACCTTGAGCTATACAAAGAAAGATGAACACTTTGTGCGACCTTATACATCCCGGTCCATATCGAACAGTACTAGCAGTATATCGAGCGCCAAAGGCAAAGTCATGCGAAGACTACTTGTTTGTATATATGATGGACAGCATGAAACGTCAGCCATCTAGATCGCCCGGACTGGTGATTTAGGTAAGGATTGAGCCACGGCGGGAGCATGTGGCTTGTTTGAAGACCCAGAAGTTAGGGTTTGCATACAAGCCACCGAAGTGGAGGCTTACTAAGCAGACAACTTTCGATCAACTAACCTTCACTATACTTAAAGAACGCAAGTAAGTTGCTTGTCGGATCACACGCGTTGTCTCCCGCTGCCATAGAATGATGGATAGCAATCATCAGCTGCGGCAGACGTTCGGGAAACGTGTGGCTCGGTGGGAGCCATCAACCTTTACGCTGCGTCGTACGTTTATCGTCAATGCTCCAATGGATACTTCCTTTAACCGCCTGTACTATACTCCTTACGTTTCAGCCCCACCGGCCGATGCAGTGATCAGAATGAGAGGTAGGGATGTTCTTCAAGCCGCAATACCTGCCCTCGGACCGTCATCAACCGAAGAGAATGCATCATCCGAAGGATCAACCGAGGTCTTGCCTGTGGACGAGCGGGATATGACTTGCACTGCCTCGTCGATCGCTGAGCACCCTTACGGGGAAAGCGGCTGTGAAAATGCCATTGGTTTCAAACCAAGGGTGCGGTCTACCCAGTCACCTCATGCTTCCCCGTCTATGGCCGCGTCTGACGGGAATACCGCACTCCCAAAGCCAAGAACAACGTCTGCGGCCCTCGCAGCGGGGCGTCGGAATGGCTCAAAATGGAAGTGGCCGTCAAAATTGATCAGCAATATGCAGTGGATCAGGAAATGGGTTCTGGTCAAGGAGACCAAGCTGGAGTTGCTGCGGACCGCCAACCTGGACTATATCAATAGCATCTTGGACGATGCGAAAAGGCGTGGTCTTTTCCCAAATTCCGTACGACAGCACAAAGACGGACCGCGAAAATTCCGGGCTCACATCATCGCCACTATCATATCTTTGTTCCGAGTACATGTCGATCTACCATATCGTATCGACCACTGGTACGTGGGCAAAGAGTGGAAGGGCATGGGGTTGTTCACAAACCGGCGAATACACACACGCACTCTGGAACGACGCTTTGCGGCCTACGAAACTGAAAACTGCGAGCTCGTCTGGTCGAAGGCGACACACGAAGAGTACGACTCGGTGTATAGCTGTCATTGGGACGGGGAAATAGGATCGACTTCGGCAGAATGGTTCCAAAAAAACGACGTTTCGCTTTCGCCAGACCCTGGGGCGGAAGGCCATATCAGGCTTACGGCCGAGTTTGTGGTGTTCGGTCGACTGATGTTCGCAAACCACGACGAGTACGCTCCATACTATTTCGCCGGATTCACTCCACAGCGTCCCCTAGGACCGACGGGAACCGTGCTCGGAAGACTCACCATCAAACACCATACCAAAGACGACCTCTACTTCCTCAAGGCGAACGAGCAGATCATGGTCTTTTACGACTTCAACATGTCGTTCGACGCTCAACCAGCCTATCGAGTTCAGCTCGCGAGAGACTGCATTGCAAGCAAGCAGATCTGCAATCAGCAGTGTACCGAGGGATTGGGGTTGTCAGCGACTCAGGCGAAGCTCGTGACTGAGAAACAGTCGGTAGAAGATATCGGTGAAAAAGGGCGGCCCTCTAGGACTCGTCGTAAAGGGTCAGGATATGATATGTATCTGTGCTAGAAAGATTGCAATTTTATAGCTCCAAAAGACTGCTGGCTTATGTGATTGACTCATAGCAGGAGCTGCCGATGAAAGCGTGTTTGCGAGGTAACAGCAATAGACTGACGGATGTAGCTTCAACGATACAAAGGTAGTGTTGAGCTATAGCCGGGGGTCCACGCGAATACGGACTCAAGAAGCCAGTGACCGGCACAGGGATTCTACAGTTTTCACATCCTCGTCCACAGGTCGATGCCAGACTGCGGAGAGAACGTCGACATCGAGCTTGGGGTAAAAGCGGTGTCAACGCATTGTGGCATAGGCCGGGGTTATACTGTATCTCCACACATCGCACGTTGAGCCTCTTGTTGCGCACTGCGCCCATCATCCCGAGTCGGGCCCTGAGACACTTACGGCAACGACGACAAGCATTCCAGGTGTCTGCTGTCTAGGCCCCTACTCCTCTCGGTCTTGCGCTCGAGGCCGGTTCTGTCCCATTTCTCGAACTTCCCATCCTCGCACCTGCGCCCAACTTGTCACATCCTCACACTTGCAGATTTGGCGCCTAACGACGTCACGGGCGCCGCGGAAAGGAGAGTGCTGTACGGAAATATGATCAGTCTACTTCAAGAGTGTGATGTTGAGCAAGAAGCTGAGTACCAAGGTCGATGCGGCACATGGACGCCGCGCGATATCGCCTGTCAACCCCGCTGGCCACGGGTTGTCCTCATTGCGAGAGTCTTCGCAAAAACTCAGGTAACACCAAGGCAGCAGACGGATCGTATCGGACTGTAAAGATACGGATTAGCCATGTAGGATAGGGTGAAGCGGGAAGAATAGGCACCTGAATGGCCCCATCCAGCTAATCTCCGCACGTTCCCTCAGTCCCTCACTTTCGCCCGTCCTATGCCCGCGCCAACCGATTAGGCTGAGGCGGCGTGGCTGTCCGTCTCGCTTTGGGCAGCCAGCCCAACGTCTCGGCACAAGAGCAGCAATTGGACCGCCGCTGTTCCTGCCAAGTAGATGATCAGTCAGACAGCATTGCCTTATCGCGCAATAGGGAACTCACTCCCAGCGCACCCCTTCTTCTCGCAATTGAGCAGACACATCCCCAACCCCGCATCCCATTCCCCAGCAAGCTCCGACCAAACACCAAGGAGCGCAGGCAGATTCACACCAACGGATCGCTGTCGGCGGGTCTCGACGGATTGGGAAGCGGCTGAGGTGGGTTGTCTTCGTCCGTGACGTGAAGGCATGAGCCAAACTGATCCCTGGATACAGCACGTCAATACACACCTTGCTTGAAAGGACGGGCCGCAACTAGCATTGAGTGAGCAAAGCGGAGCTTGACATATCGGGATGCGGAGGTGTAAGAGATGTGTTACTCAACCCAATGCGATGCGACTCACGACGCTCGGGTTTGCGAACGAGCAGGTGGTGACGAGGGTATGATCCGACTTGTAAAGGTGGGCGGAGTTGCTGGATGGGCGTACGGCGCGGCAAGTGTACGAGCGTAATGATGGAACTTTCGGACAGAGCGGAATGTCGCCGGAGCAGACGTGTTGTTGGGCATGGGCGGCGTTACACCGTCGGCGGTGGAGCGTGATGTCACGGCGGAAGGGCGCGTCCAGTCTGTGACAAGTGAATGAGATCAGCATGATGCAGCGTTCAGCCTGAAAGAATCTCGTAAAGTGGTTATGACGGTGAACCAGACGTTGTGAACACTGGCGGGTCGTCTCCGGCGATGATCACTGAACGATCCGCAATGCGAGACTCTACGAAGAGCTAGATGGCCGTCTATCAAGGTATCCAAGTTCAGCCTATGTTATAGACGATGAGAGACGAGGCGCACGTTTGCGCAAACCGCCGGCAGAGCGACGGCGAGAGGAGCGATCACGGGCCATCTACGGATTAAGATCGTTAGATACGTCAACTGAGCGTTGCAGAGAAGGCATACGTACCGAGACACCCTTCCTGCCGCATTCCACCAGCTCTTTCTCACCCTTCATCTTCGTACCACAGCCTCCCGCAGGACGACTTCCCAGCCTTTTCACCCCATCAACCCTTGTTCACACCTAAACTCCTGAACTCAATGTTGCAATGTAGCCGGTACCGTGGGATCGAGACAACTTGACGAGAGGAGCAATGCAATTGGGCGGCGGCTCATGAAGACGCCGAGGGCTTGGACGCAGTCGGAGAGCGACATGTTGGTTGGTAACGTGTGATGAATTTGCCGAATGTGTCGAGATGGGCGGGTTTGTGACGCTGGGAGATGATCCTCTGTTCAACATCTAGAATTAGCGATTGACAGAAGCGATGGGGAGACGAGACCTACAGCGCACTCATGACCAATGAGAGTCCCAAAGAGTTCCCCTTACCGGGATCCAGCCTCACTCCCTCTTCTCGGGATAGGGCTTTTGAGAAGATGGGGTCAGAGTAAAGAAACGGCAAGAACAGCGGAAGAAGACATACCTGACGCATCCCACGTTCTCGAGTTCCTCTGGCTCCCACCATGACTACCAAGCTATCCACAACCCCGACCCATCTCTGACTGCTCTTTCACACCACGCGGACGACACAGGAAGGCGGAGTGACGAGAGAGGGCGGATGACGACGGGAACGGTCGAAGGAGAGATTTTTATCGCTTCAGCGTTGCTTTTCGATGATGAGGGGAAGTGACTTACGCACGTGAGGGGAAAGCTGAACGAGCGGACCATTCCGGTCTGGTTCGTGTAACTCTGCACTTCTCGGACCGACTGACCAGAACAGAGGATCCTTGTAACCCTTGATGGCAAACGTGCGGCTTGACGCACTGCCACGAGGTTCTGGCGACTGGGATTGCGAGCGGGGGACGACCCGGGTTTGATGTTCATGGCGGTACCACAGGGCTATGGATGAGCCCGTTGCGATACCTAGCACCGTGAAATGGTCAGACTTGGCGCGAGGCGGAAGGAAGAGTGCGAAATGACATACCGGCGGGGGTGGTTTAGCGGAGCCGATCCTTCATTTCACGTGATCTGGACGAGAGATCCGAGGAGCCAGGCTGATAGACTGGTCGATGAGTGAGTCGTAAGGCTGTAAGGAAAGCTGGTTGTCATGAACCGTTGAAGGGGAAGAAGGATGATGAGAAGATGGCTGAAGAAATGACGCGTCATCCAAGTCAAAAATCGGCAAATCGGCCCCCGGCGCCCTTTGACTCCGCAAAATCAGCTACCAGGCAGAGAATGACGACTTGTTCTATAGCTGTTGGTTGCTGTTCTTCCACCACAGCAACGCATCCTACCGCTTATCAAGACCGCCTCAAGGGTCTCCTGACGCTCAAGAAAGGTCCGATAGTGGAGGGAATCCGTGGGAAGCAACGGGAACCGCATCAAGTGAGTTGAAGGCAATATGCTGGATTGGCTCGTCTTCTCTTTATCACCTCTTCCGTTTGCTGACATGACGGTACCGCAGGACCTCGGATTCAAGCTCTCCCGCCGTCTTCAACATATGTGAAGATTACCATGATGAATTAGAAGCCGGGCCAAGTCGTGGGGAGACGAGAGATGGCAAGTTCTGACGTTGTCCCTTTGCAAAGGTCTATCGCTGATCCTCCGGTCCGTCTACAGTTTCTAGACCTCGGTCAGGCATCTAGGGTCTCGGTGAATAGCAGGTCGGATGGCGACCGTCGCACGGCTACGGAGAGGCGGGAGGCAACGTACGCCGAAATCGCCTCGCCGTTGTTTTGGTATCTTGGTCGTTTTGCTGATCTGACGATACCACAGCAACTCCAACACCACCTACCACCCCCTCTCCTGTCGCCAAAGGTACAAGTCGACCACTATCGGTCGATCGCAGGTTGGGGACGGAACAGACGGCGTGGAGTTGGTGCGCAACGTCCTTGCTCCCCTTGCACGTTCCCCGTCTGATCTCTCGTCTTCTCCGCAGCACTAAAACTCCCGTCGGCGATTCAATCTATGGAAGGGGAAGATCAGAAAGCATGGATGGGCAGTAGGAGTCTCAGGAGGAGAGGGCGAGTTGCGGGAGACCGGGAAGGTGTTCAGCATCGGGCGGAACCGTACGTCACACCTCGGATCGAACACGTTGCATTCATCGTCCCCGCTTGCTGACGACGGCTTCTACCACAGACTTCGGAATCCCCTCGGCCAACCGACGAAGCCGCCTTCAAGTTTACCACTGGTCACGAAGACGTCGCCGGCGCCTCTGCGTTCTCACCATTCCCGTCGCGAGATTGCGGTCGAGTACGTATCGCGTACGCTTCACTCATCCGTCACAGCTCTGACTCGTCTGCCCTGCTCCGCTAGGTTCCCATTACTCCGCTCACGTCGCATCGTCCAAGACCCAATAGTTGAAGGGCCAGACACGACCATAACCAGTGATGCGGAACGCAGACCCCTCTATCGGTTCGAGGTTGACGTGAAACGCCTTACTGGTACGCATATCCTGCTCTTTGCTAAGGTCTTTCAACCCCTTTGTTTGTCTGCTGATTCGGCGATACGCTAGGCGATCTTTGGCACATCGGCAGACATCGTCAGCAAGACAGAACGCAGATCCTGTTGTGGAGTCGAAGGAACGTGGGACGGCGCTGGCTTGGTAGGCAACGGCGCTACACCTCTTGTGTGGCTCTGCACTGACTCTTCGCTCTCTCTAGTCCCCGCCGAGCCCGCCGGATCGTCAGTGTTGGAGAATGAGAGAGAGGGACGGTCTTTCGGGAAGATGGCCGTCTGGCGTCGTGTGTGTCCGTAGGTATAGGGTGGAACGGCGTACATTGTGAGTCAGGCCTCGCGGAATCATCGACCACGCATGCACATGAAGCAACAAAGGCTGACCATAGCTTCGTCTGCAGGGATTTGCATCAATCTCCCTGGTCTACGCTGCGGAAGCCAGGACCCCCCCGGATCGCGTCTGTTTGATGTTGGGTCGATGAGCACTCGCCAAGTTCGTATGGCTTCCCTTCCGACAATGCGTTGCGCCCTTCTAACGCAGTCCCGCTAGACCTTCCGCCCACTCTCCACAACGTCGGCACATCCACAACGTTGGCACCTCACGTCTCCTGTATCCAGGTTTTACTATCAAGTGCGGCGGGACGGCCGGTTCGTGCGTCAACAGGGAATCAGGGGTCGAGAGAGGCACCGTCTGTTAACCGTTCGCTGTAAGTACCTTTCGACTCTTGTAACAGGGTACACCGCTGAATATCGCATCCTGCATAGCTCCTGCGTCAATAGAGCAGGGTCTGATGGAGCAGGATGCCGCGGTACCGTGCATGCAGGAGTGGAGACCCGGTGCGGTGCGCATCGGGCAGATCAGTACGCGTACGTACGTCCGACCAGTCTTGCATGACCTCCTTCTCTGAACCCAATCGCTGATCCTGATGTCCACGTCAGCATAGCCGTATGCACAACACGTCTCGGCAACGCCGCATGACAACAGCGGGCATCATCGCCCAGGCGGTGCCGACGTAAGCTCCTTTTCTGCGAAACGGCAGTGTGGCCTTCTCCTAAGCTCGCTATCTTTTCGTAGACAGTCCAACCTCGCCCGTGCAGGTGGTGGCCGCCCTCTGTTCGCGTGCTGAGGCCTTGTCACTCATCTCTGCCCGCTTTCGTGACGTGCGGCAGACGCATAGACGGTATGGCCGGACGGCCCACGGTTCCTCTGTCATGTGATGCCTTTGCTCGTGGGACGTGCACGAAGAGACATCTGGACGGAACGGCATCAAGAAGAGGGCATTGATGAGAGCGGGATAGGCAGACGATGTGGCGCGGTAGTGAGGAAGCTGAAGTTGTGAGGATGCAACATGTATCTGCCGAGGTATAGAATGTAAATGCGGAGGGATGATTCATTATGAGCATGAGAATGCGGACTCAGACGAACAGCCATGTCATATCGAGTGGTAATACAACTACGCCAACTACCTATCCTCTGAGTACAATGACTGGGAGACAACAATCTCCAGGTTAAGTGCCTTTGGGGCAGTACAGAGCACATCCACGCATTGCATCTTCCGCCATTTGTTGCGCCCTTCGCCCACCACCCTGATTCGGGCTCTAACCGTGCTTTCGGCAACGGCGGCACCCGACGGCAAAGCGATCTGATTGCCTTTTGAGTAAAGATAAGTGCCTGTGTTGATCTCGTGACGTGGCCCGTCGTACGCACTCGTGCTATTCCCGGGGACCATTCTCTCGCCCCCAGACTCAGTCCGTCCCCTCCGCTCATGCCCAATCCCTCAACCTCGCACCGGCATTCATGATAGCAGTTCAAACTTGACACCTCGCATAACAGGGGCACGGCGAAGAGAGAGTCCTGAAATGAACGACGATGAGTCTACGCCAACCCTGCGATGTCGCGCTGTATGCTGCGTACCGGGCTGTACCGAATTGCGGAAATGCAGCCAATGCGGTAGACCGTGCCGGCGAATTCACTGGAGGCCCCTTTAACCACGGGTCGACCGAGTCCTTGCGCATGTTCCAATATCAGGGAAGGAAAGACGTGTCACTGGGTACTGCGAGGGCTGCCGTTAGTCATGCACGATGGGAATACACTAGCATAGGGCATACCTTCACAACCGGGTCCAGCTCATATCGGCAAGTTCCCATCACTCCCGACCCGTCACTATCACCGAGCACGAATCAAGTACGCCGCCGCGACGACGCTCTCGGTCTCGCCTTGGGACACGGCCTGAACACCTCGACATGACTGGCTTCTATTCCTGACAAGTAAATAATCAGAACAACGTTCCTGCCTCATCGGGCAACAGAAGACTTACGAACATCATACTCCTCGTTCCCCACTCCAGCAGAGACTCCCTCATCTCCCCATCTCTTCCCCAACCAGTCTCCGACGACGAACCGCGTGACGGACGATTGTTGGCGGTTCACGTCGAAGCGGGAGGCGGCTGAGGCGGAGCCGCGTTCATCTGTGACGTAAAGGGATGAGCACGACAGCACCTGAACGAAATTATGTGGATAGGCACCTTGCTTCGACGCGTGAGATAGCGGACCGGGGTGGCGCGGGTGAGCGGAGCTTGGCCTATTGAGGAGCGGATGGATCAGCGATATGATCACGACCCGATGCGGTGAGACTCACGAACCACGGGTCTGCAGACGCGCAGTGGTGTTGGGCGCGAGGGTACCTTTTGTCTTGGCTGAGGTGGAAGCGGGCGGAGTTCCCGAAGGACTGGACGGCGCGGCAAGTGCAGGAGCGTATGACTGGTACTTCCGGACGTGAGGTAGTCGTCGACGGTAAGGACGGCTGAATGGTGAAGTGGCGTTGGCGGCGTTGACAGAGCGACGTGTGAAGAGCGCGGAAGGGAGCGTTCGGTCTGTGACAAGTGGGTGAGATGAGAATGATGCAGCGTTCAGGATAAAAGATCGCGTACGGTGGGTGTTCTGGTCAACCACGACAAAGAGCATAGCGCGGACGTATCCTGCGTTGTTTGATAGTTCTCGATCCGAAACGCAGAGACCTGCGTAGAGGTATGTCAGTTGCCTTGTCCGTTCTCAGGCGAGGGAACTTACCCAAACGCACGCCCTTGCCATCCTCCTTCCAAAGCCGTTCAATCCGTCCATCCCCAACTTCATCACTGCCACCGTGCGGCATCTTGCGCGATGACGCCTCCCCATGTCGGCACCCTCACAGCATCTCCGGCCTGTTCCCCCGAGGCCCCTCTTCCGGGCGGCGACGCATCGGTCACCCATCAAACGTGCCCCGCATCACCGTCCGCCGCCATTAACGCGATCCCGGGATGCGCTGAACGGTTCGAGTAGGTTCTGGCGAACTTGAAAGGGACCAGGCAGCGCGGAAGCCGGGAGACGGGAAGATACAAATGGGCATCTCACTCCTATCTTGCGGCGGAGTCGACGCCGTATCCATCTTGTGCGTTGCGTCGGCGGCACTTCGATGCGGCGGGTATCTGAGAAGACGAGGGAGATGAGAAGCAATACAAGCGGGAAATGACAAGATGCGTACGTCGCTTCGACCGAATCGGCATGACGCCGGGGCGGGACTTGTTCGCCGCCGAGATGTGTTGCGATGTCTATCCGAAGCTTCCACTTAGTACGATCAAAGGTGGAAAGGATAACTGGCTCACAGTATCGCAATCTCCCCCGAAGACGGAGCTCGTCCTTTCCCTACCAGATCTTGACGTGTTTTCGAACCCCGGCGATGGCATGGGGTCTTCCGCCAGCGGCCGTGACGCGTGGAGGGGTTGGCTATGGTGCTTGCAGGGCGACGGGCGTGGTAGCGAGGTGTTCGAACAGGCCTGGAAGATAATATGCGATGTCAGCTCCCGGTCAAGCAAACAATCCCGTCCGCTTTGCGTCGAGGACACTCGCTGTCCTCGCTCGTCCCATCGACAGACCCACACACGCACTGAGGGGAGACACACCTTCCGGACTCCCGTGCCAATCACAGAAAGCCACCAACGTACACGGGAGAGAGACCGGACGAGTACTCACCACTGCCTCCGGTCTGTCATTCATCCTGTCCCCCTTTGCCGACGAGGCCTCCCGCGAGTCCATCGCAACCTCGCGTCCTCTTCTCTTCCCTCCGTTCATACACGGAGTCCAGTCCACCCAGCGCTGACGAGCGGGATGTCTTGCTCTGATTGCAGAAAGACACGAGATCAGCACTACATCCGATGTCGCCTCTGACGATTACTGACCGATGCTTGCGCGGGGGACTCGCGGAGGCTGGTGACGTCCTCCGGGCTTCTCCATCTTGCGAACGGGGGAGTGGGGCCGATGGTGGTGGCTGAAAGAGAGTGGACAGAAAGGTTAACACGTGGAAGACGGGAGAAGCGAGAGATGCGTACCCACGAGTCCCTCCTGCGTTTCCAACCGTCTCAGCCCTGCTGGAGACACATCCTGCGAGCGGTGTTGGTGCTGGGGTGCAAGTGACGATGCCGTAGAGCGGGGAATGGTGGGTGTGAGGGTGAATAGTATAGGATATGACATGACCAGACGGAACGGGAAATTTGAGAGCCCGCTCGCGGATTCGCGCGGCCAGAGTCGGCGCCCGTCTCAGCCAAAGCCCGAGGCTCAAGAATCGTCGTCTACTGCTATCCTTACATCTTCTCATCGACATCGCTCGTGTTCCCATCAGAGTATACCTTCGCCCCCGCCCTCGAAAGTCTCCCTATGCCTCAGTGTATCATCTGCGCTGACGAACGCCCTGCATTACGCTGCCTCAGACCGTATTTTCCCCTGCAACTTCAAGACTTCTCCGTTCGAACTTAATGACCTCTGCGACTGCCGGAAGACTGGACTGAGGGGGGAGGGCTCGCCCCACGCAAGATTAGCTCGATGTTGGAGGGTCTGCTCATATTTGGGAGCGGCGGAATCGCTCTGCGTCGGGTGCTGGAGGGTTTGAGGACGGGATGGTGTACCCAGGGGGGGAACGCCGCGCCGTGTTCAGTGCTGTGCTCGGGGGGACCGTGGAGTTGACTGGAGAGGGGAGGGATCGCCCCGTGTGGACTGCTAAAGTGCAGAGGAGAGCGAAATCGTTGCGTGGAGGTGAAGCCGTCGGGATGGGGTGAAGGATACCCTCGAGGTGAGCCATGGTCAGTTTGCACCAGGGTTGCGGGACCGTTCGATGCCATCTAACGTTCACATTGTAGACTAGCACGTCCTGCTCTTGGCCGGAGGGAGACGTTGCCCTGACGTGCGGGAGGACGTTAATGTGTCAGGCTACGCGGAAGCCGTCAAGGTGGATGCGGCGCGTCGTACCGCGTCGCACGCCTGGACTCTCCGACCGTCGCAGAATGACGCTATGTTGCTGGTGTGAGAGCTGGTCGAGAGGACCAAGAAGCATGTCTGGGGAAAAGGCGTTGATCAGACTTGAGCAAAGTAGGTAGATCTCTCCAAGCGAAGATCATGTTCATCTCTGACAAGTGCGATTTCAGAACAACTTGTCTAGCCCTGAGCGCTTGACCTCTCAGTATGCGAGGCTGCCCTCTCCCCTCGCCGGGGCAGTCTCAAGACCGTCTGCGCCTGCTTGATGACCTCAATCCGGAGAGTGGGGGTTTCACCCCGTCGGAATCAAATCAAGGGCATGTGAATCGAATTCACATGCCCTTGCCGCGGACGCACCGTTTGGGGTTGGAGGCGATGAACCCGGGCAGAGACAAAGCCAATGCAGAGCGTTTGTTTGTAGAGCATGTCATTGCAGTTGTAGCCCTGCCATCATACATAACGTCTATGCGGCCAGCGACTATGTCAACATCACAGCGGAAAGCGCCTATGTCAACGTCACAGGGGAAAGTGGGCGACCGTAGCCTCGGACTGTTCAGCAAGAAACAGCCCGCGTACGATGAGGTGTTGGAGCGAGCCTCGCGGGACCTCGACGCACACCAGACCAAGGACGAAGGGCTGCAGATGAGAGCACAGAACGTCTTTCGAACCGCCATGACGCTTCCCGGCACCGTTGCCGTGGATCGTTTAATGGACTGGATCCTCAACAGGGCCGCGGTAGGCTCGCATCAATGGACACCAAGCAGTGTCTGCCTGGAGATCGCCCGTTTCGTCAAAGATGAAGTCATCGGCTACGAAGCCCTGTTCGCCGGCTTGATGGGAGCGATTGAGGAGACGGCCGAGGTCAGGGACCTTGCTATGGAGGACCCCTTCACCCGGGATTGGATCAAGGAATTCAAAAAGCGGAAGCGGTACTCCACGACGTGGAAGAAGATGGCCGCACTTTACGGCATCAGGCAAGATTGGGGGATGGAGTGGTATGTGGACTTTGGTTGGACGAAGGAGATAGAGGACCGTGGAGAGAATTTTCTCGTCGCGCTGCGTGGTTTGGCAAGAGTAGGCAAGGAGGTGGGATGGGGGTTGCGTTTGTGCGCAACGACGGTGCACAATTGGTCCAACTATCGACAAGACGACTACGAAATCAATCACAGGTCAACGATCAAATGGTTCGCGGAGGGCATAGTGACGGATGATGTAGTCAATGCAAAGAAGTATGTCGAGCAGATGTCTGCGAATGCGAAACTGGGCGCTCCCGACACCTGGGTCGTGTACAGGGAGTCGATGCGTCAGGCAAAAGCACAGGCGCTCGCAGCAAAAGAGGGCAAGACGACGTCCGTACAGCCCCGCATGCTTTCGAAAGAAGAGATGTACTATGGTCTTTATTCACCTCCCGGAATCCAAGGCAGTCCGTGGCGACCTCCTCCGTCGCCACCAAGACTTCCGAGCCCAGCTCACCAATCACCGAGACCGCCGGAACTCGATAGTCTCGTCGACATCACCCAATCTGCGAACGGAAGGACGAGCGACACTTCGCATCTCATGGCCACTGGTCCGCGACCTACTAGAACGACTGCGGAGGCCGCTCATGCGCAAAAGGTCGCCGGCGAAAACCAGATTCGAACCAATGGAGAGCAGCAAGATGCTGCTGAGAGTGCTGGAGGAGCCGTCGCAGCCACAAATGACCATCACGACGCAGGTACCGCGTCATCCGTCGCGTCGTTGCCAAACAATGATCAAGCGGCGACTCTGAGCCACGCAGGTCACGGACAAGACCTGGGTTCAGCGATGGGGGGAGAAGACGATCTTTCGCGACAAAATGACCAAGGAGAGGATACGTCGGGGACGGGGGAGAAGAATGCGGAGGTGGGCAATTCCAGTACAGGAGCAAATGTAACTAGTGAGCAGAACAACAATCTCAGCTCGGATCTCTCTCAGAACACGGAGCAACCAGGTCGAATCGCCGATGCCCAGACGACACCACGAAAACAGGCTGAAGGATTGGCCGGCATGACAAACGGCGCACAACAGTCGCGCGACGGCTCGACCATGGCAACGCCGCCGGCACAGGCTCCCGGAGCGACATCGAGCGCTGCAGAGAATGCCTCGACGGATCCGACCGGAGCACTGGACAATGAAGACAGTCCACCTCAACAGACCGGCCGGGAAGGAGCTGCTGCGATGTCCGGTGAAGGGAGCGCGCAGGATGGGGCGGGTGGGCCCAGAGTGAATGTATCTAATGACACAGATGACATGACACAGCCGGGCTCCTCTCGGCGTCAAGAGCCGTATCCCAGCACTGGAGAAGAGGGCCTGCTTGGGGATGCCCAACCCGATCCAGACAGCGATCACGATCACCAACCTCGAAACCCCATGCCACCTGCCCAGCCTTCGCCGCAAAACGAATCGCCCGCGAAGAAGAAGAAAAAGAAGAAGCCGAAGAAGTCAGGCCGAGGGTCTGGCAGCGCCACGCAGAGTCGAGCAAAGGAGAAGGCGGCGCCGAGGGTACAGGATCAAGATGTATCGTCGGAGTCGGATGAGCATCCCGACGATCTCATCTCGAGTGCCGCATTCAAAAAATCAAAAAAGGCATACGGGTACCTGCCCGACGGGACATTCGAGGAGGATTCCGCCGGCCAGATTCTTAGGAAGCGTGTAGTTGAAACACAGGTACTATTGGACAACCAGGGTAGAACCAAGATGCGCCGCATCATATTGCCTCCCTTTGACGGCTCCGTATGTCTATGTCATCATTCAGCAACGAAGTAGAGATGCTAATCATGCTGAACAACAGGACGCCGTGCGGGCATTCTTGCAAGCAGCTCTGATCAACAACCACATCCCTTCGGAGCAAGTCGAGTTTGTAGACGGTGCGACTATCGCTGTTGACGACTTCAACAGGCTTATGTATGTAGGGTGGAATGGCCGATTGAAGACGCTAATCCACTGCACAGAGCGAAGGGCAAAACGACCTTTGTCATACGCAATTGTAAAGATCCAGAGACCATGATCGAATCGCTCAAACGGCATCACGTCAAGACTAACGTAGAATCGTTGTTTCACGGCAAGTCTGATTAGGCTGACCTGGAAACCCATGCCTAACCTATGTGCCAGCAGATATGGCGCATGAACCAGAGCATCTCCATACCGGTAAACATAACGACCCGGTGTGTAGGAAACGTTGGGACGAAATTCTGGCTGCGTGGAAAGAGGCTTTGCCGACCGCTCGAGCGCGTCAGGCTCGCAAAAGCGTGAACTGTCTGTCCATGGAAGGGAAGTGGGTTGCGTGCGAGAAATGCGAACTGTAAGAACTCCAACACCTGGCTTCGAGCAAAGTGCCTGATTTGCTTTGCAGATTTTATAGAAAGGAGATGGATGACATTCGAAAGCGTCGTGACGTCCCCTGTCAAACCCCTCTCGACGAGTACGTTGAGGCGATTAAAAAAACGTTCCCGGAGGATATCGAGGCACCAAGTGACATCGTCGCATCCGTCAATCGGCAATGTATCGAATTCGCCGAATGGGCGATTGCTGCCACCGCTGGCTCCATCAGTCATCGGCACCGAGACGCCGCGGGATCCTTTACATACTTGATCGTCCATAGCGGTAAGAAGCTATGGATTATGCGCAAAGGCCCACACGTCGCGCCTGAGAAGAACGACGTCGTGGAGCTTTCGGCAGGAGATGTCATGTGAGATTTGTCTCGTATCATCCGAAATATCATTGCTGAAGCAGTTATTGACAGAATCATGATCCCTGGAGTCGAGCATTTCGTCTACACCATCGAGCCATCCTTCTGTACTGGAGGACACTTTTATTTGATGAAGCACCTCGGCGCGACTCTCAAGGCTAAGAAGGACGACTGGCGCGCTCCCTGGAATGTCGGAACGAACCAGTGCTTGGGTATTAGCTACGCCTATATGGTTTGGTATGGCATCGAGCTCCTGAGTCCCGACGAAGAGCTTACTTCGCGCTACCGCTTGAGTACGTACCAGACCGCGTAGTCTAGCTGTCAAACTTATCACGCTGTGGCATCATAGCCAAGAACGAGATTGCCACCTTGCGACAGGCTATCCGCAACTTTCTCGCAATGAAGGTCGTCAAGGGCATCGCCCCCTTCCGCGCGAAGGAAGAAAAGCCTGACGTCGCGGCAGTCCTCGCCTATATGACGGAGAAGGCTGCGCATCTCGCTGAGCGATTGGAGGAAATGGGCGTACATGTGACTGCCAACAAGAAGCAAAGCAAGAAAAGGAAGCGTGGGGAGGTTGATTCCGACGAAGACGCGGATCTGGAAGAGTCTGACGAAGGCAACTGAGGGAAGGAAAGGAAGGATGTTGTGCAGATACCAGGCAGATTGTGTATCGACCTTAGAGCGAGGAATAGATATGTAACATATAATCATCCGCATTGCCCTAACAACATGGGATCAATAACGCAAGGTCATTACTTGGAGAGCAGTCCAACCGAAACAGGGAACTCGTAGGATGGCGAATACGGGGAGCCGCTCGTATCTAGTTGGAAGGAGGATGGGAGGACAAAGTCGCAGCCGACTACGTTTGTGTCACCGATTGTACAGGTGTGACCCAAGACATTAGCGGCGTTCTCACCTCAGGGCAGAGGGAGCATGGAGGTCACTGGTGGACCGATGGTGACCAAAAATGCTGATGGCCGATATCGGCGCTGCTGACGTCGAATCTGGAGGAATCGGTGTGGGAAGAGATGCAAGGAAGAGGTAAGATATTGAGCAGGCATGTGTCCGGACGTGTGACGCACTCTTGCGCGCTCCCTTCCCTCCTGTAGGGCACGCTCCCGAGATCCCTCCTCTCGTCCGACATCAAACACAGCATCCTGCCTACGTGAGCGACTAGCAAGAAACCGTCACGTATTCAGAAGTGAAGGCAGCGGTTCTGCGAAAGGCAATCCAAACGCAACTTGACGCACCATGACTGCATTGAAGCTGAGATCTGGCATCGGAATGGCAGGCTGCTTCCCCCGGATAGACCAGAGCTGCCAGGTGCTCCATGGAGGGGGCACGGTTTGCGAAACGATACAACACCTGGTCAGTGGATACAGCGGAAATGAGCAATACGAGTGAAACTGGTCCTACCTGAGAGGAGATTGCCAGCTTTTGGGTCTTTGTAGTTGAAATACTCTCCGCTCGAAGGTTTGACTGTGCACGAAGGGTGCAAGGGACTTGATCAATGCGTACGAGGAAATGTACGAATTGGATGTGTGGTGAGATGGTCCAGGTCGGAATATGGTCTGGGAGCGGACGTAGAACATTCAGCTGCGATCCATTGATCGGTAGGTCAACTACTTGCCTGATGTGGCCCCCGTTCGCTTCCTTCAACCGTTCTCCTGCCTCCTGCGTCCGCCGTGCTCTGAAGGGCCAAGAATCGAGGAACATGGTCCGCTGCTCAACACCGGCCGGGAAGAAAACGACCACAAAGGGTGCGAAGCAGAGGTATCTTGCCATGTGGTGTAGGTCTTGCGTGGAAGCCGACCATGAAGGTGCTAGGTCCTAGAGAGCATTGCGAAACCGCGGAGTTGTTGGCGTGCAACGAGGCTGAGGCACTTCGTTGGGATGTATTAGCCACGTCCTGACTTCACTAACAGAGGCACTTCGTTGGGATGTATTAGCCACTTCCTGACTTCACTAGTAAGGCGATACCAAGTTTGTGGGGACGGGTATCTAGAGAGCTTTCCGCACAAGCGCCAAAGGAGAGAAATTGGCGAGAGAGTGGTCACTATCGTGAAGTGGCTTCGTTGAGAGGATCTTCAAGCTGAGGGTTCGTCAGTCTTGAGTGCGCGCACAAAAGTGTCATTGCTGAAACACGGACATCGCTGTTGCCCTGCGTTTTCCGTCACTGCACTTCGCATATCTGAGACCTGTCTTATGGATTCCGAATGTCATACGGTCGGAAAGTCACCAGGTCGATTGAAAGTTCGTTATATGAGAATAGAGAGAGCTTCGAAAGGGTGACCGACTGCCCCGAGAATCGGGCGAAAGAGTGTGGTTTGCGGATTCTGAGAGCGTCTTTGCTGGAGTTTCCTGTGGCAACCGTCTTGAAGAAGCCATATCGGACTCCAAATTGATCTTCAGCGAAAACTATGAGGATGCCATCCGCAAGGGGCGGGAAAAGGCGCAGAACAGGAGATGATAGACGATGATTCAACATGTTTTAGGCTGATGACGAATCCGGGAAGCTGGCTGGACTCTTCAAAAACGTTCGATCAACCGAGACATGTGCTGAGTAGCCAATATCCTTCACCCGTCCATACGTATCTTCAGCCCTTGTCCCAGCTCAGGGCCCGAACACACCATCCTGTCCCTTCTCGAGCAACTCTCTCCCTGTTCCTCTTGATACCCAGAGTCCTCCTCAACACCGCCATAGCCGCACACTCGCAAGGCCTACGACAACTCGTACGCCGTTTCCATCCTCTCCGATCCCACCGACACCTTTGAACCTGTACGCCATGGATGACGTTCGCATTGCGCACTGCAGTGACCGTCGAGGTGGAGCTGAGCGGGAGCAGTCTCGAAAGCGAGGATTGCCAAGTAAGGAATTGAAAGGTGGCTCGGGATGCCGAGAATGGATCGGGATTGAATAGTACGGACAGTAGTAGGCAGTAGTCAGGACAGCTAGCACAGTCAGTTCCAGTGGTTTGCGCGGGTATTGGATAGTTCGCTGATAATGCAGTGCGTCAGTTTTCCATACACTCCTCGCCGAGCATAATCATGTCTGGACCCTATCCATGCAAGTCAAGGGACGGTTTACAGCGGCACAAAGGATATGTGAGCATCTCCGGCCTCCCTCTCGTGTCCAGCCCGACTGATTGGCCTAGAGGCCTGATGTCTTCAGACAGGTGCTACCTCTGCCGCAGGACAATAGCAGGTAAGAGAGTACTGAATGCTCGCTGGGGAGGAGACTGTGTACGTAGGACCAATTTGATGGGAGAAGCATATCGTGCGATCTGTAAGCTGACCTACTTCTCGTTCACTTTCAGCCTTCAGCGTCTACGAGGATACAACGCTTCCTATTTTGACGCCCAGATCCGCCGACCCAGTGTATACCAGCACGAACCCTTGCAAGACCGCTCCCGTCAACTCTACTCGCACCCGGCCATGGTAGGCTTCGATTCGGATGTCGATAGCGCGTTGGCTTACCTTACCGCATATCCGTTAGTCAGAACACGTCCGTGCAGGACTCCCATCTATCAGTATCATTTTCATCACTCGTGCGCAGCGGATCTGCTGCTGGCCGGTGTCAAGGTCACGGGGGACGTTTGATGGAACGGTGCATACCGCAATGGTGGAGTCACCTGGCTCGGTACGTCATTTGCCTGGTAGCAGCCAACCATTGTTGACGGCAGAGGTCCAATGCTGATCAATCGCGATATCTCCAAGTCCCAAGTCAACTGGAAATTAGCTCAAGGTAACCACCACTCTCGCATGACGACTGTCTTCGCTCCTACCGTGTCGTGAAAAGCCTGTGCCAAGGTGCGACCAACTGAAAGTAAGCAGTTGTGATGTGAAGTTTGTGCCCCAGCCCAGACATCAACCGTGATTGTAGTACGACCTCTTGAATGCACAGCAGGTCAGCAGACGGTCGTTGTTGTTCGCGAGGAGAGTCATATTCGATCGGGAATGTGTCGGATGGGCGAAGAGCAGGGCAGTACCGTGAGCAGTCACATATCTGCATTGTGTCGGTTCATACTAAGCATTGACCTGACAGTGCGATAGGCGTGAACAAAGCATTGTCAGCGTCTCAAGTCATCAGCCAGATGTGTCTGATGCAACCTAGAGGTAGGCGAATGCGTTCGCGAAACAGTATACATCGATGTCAGGCGGTTTGCGTACTTATTCACTCATTGCTTTACGTTGTACAGTTCCGCCTGAGCAAATTATTGTCGGGCGAGTGCGCGTCAAGTGACTAGTTATCAAGCGAGACAAGTCCAATACGTGTGTTGCTCGCATTGAAACAGAGAGTAGGTCACTTGGCTGAGATTTATTTTCGAGTTTCGGTACTGAATTCGATCCTGTGAAGTTGCTGAATAGATAACACGCTCACGATACGTCATGGAGTGGAGCCACGAGTGTCGCTTGGACAGGATCGCAGTTGTAAGAACCGGCCGACGTCCTCATTGATACAATCTCTATGATCCGTGCGCCTTTCCCCCTCCCGGAAACCCTTCAAAGCAGCAATATCGCCTCGTGCTGGCTGGACCACTGTACAACAGCTCCGAGACGGCGACACAAGTGATGGTCCGCCAGTCATGGTGTCTGGTCAAACCCGTTGCACGGCCGGAAACAGTTCTTTTGGGAATCCGGACATCACCAATCGGACGCATACGTGTAGAGGAGAACGTCCTGGAATGTCATATCATCTAGTTACGCGTGTATCGTCCCATCATTGTCTGCTAATGATATAGATGCAGGTCAATCGGTATCAAAGCGTGATGAGGCATTCCGAATTTCAGCCGCACTGCACTCAAGGACCCAGAGGCCTTCGCTGCACCAAGCACCATTTCCACTAGGTCTGCAGAGGGATCATAGACAATTCATTCGGCCTCTTATCTATTTGGGCTTCCAGTACAGATGACATCCCACGACTCGTATTCCATTTCTCGACTGCCAGCATTACAACTCCTTCCACGTGAAGCACAGTGCAGATGTAGGGAACAGGGATATACACGGTCGACAAGGGGAAGGTTACATCAGCATTTTCTCTCGGAAGGTGTAGCGGTAATAACATACCAAGACGAATTTGCCGGGGTGGTTTGGGGACTGGATGATACTTCGTTGTATCTTTGCTGGGAGCGAAATTCGAGAGAAATGTACAGGATGCTGGCTGAGAGACATGTTGGAAGAGGATAATACGAATTGAGCAGGAGAAGAAGGTCCATGGATTAAATTCGTCATTTCGTACGAGTCCGAAATCCGGCGCCCGCGTTATCTTTGTTTCCGCGAAAACGACTCCTGGCGCTGGGGGCAGCGTATGCATAGCACAGGTCGATTCTCTCAATCCACGACTGTCCTGCGTTTCCGCATCAGTTCTGGACACCTATCAGTATATACAAGACGGTCGAGCGACTTCACGGCCATCAAACGATGTCGCTAGACTACATCGCTGCCGTATCAGTAGGTACCCCTCGCAAATACCTGTCCTGTCGCAAACAAGCTGACGTCGATGTTCCTTTCTTCATCTCTTCCCGTTGGAATAGAAACACCGTCGTGATATTCTCTGCTTGAAGACGATTCGCCTCATCCTCCTTGCAAGCCGTCCATTTCTCCATGAGCCCTCAGAGCAGGGGGCAGGCCCTCGTCCAACACCGGACCTTCTTTTGACGGCCTTTACAGCCAGTCTAACCGCATTGAAATGGTACGATGAGCCACCGACGATGCTTGCTCGAGAGAGGACACCTGTCTGTGTCAGGCGATTGATGTAGGGCAAGACTCGTTGGAAAGAAAACGGGTGGAGAGTCGGGGCAGGTGAGAGGCAAACCGGCTGGAGGTCATAACGACCGAGCACGAGCCGAGTGTAAGGATGGTATAGGTTGAGGTGGACTGCTAATCATCACAGTAAGTCAGATGGGTTCTTCGTCCTGTCTTATCTTGCTGATTCATTGCCCTCTGCTCCAGATACCAGCTCGTCAATCTCTTGGCTCTTCGATATGCCGCCGCCGCTGAGATTGCTTTCACGTCGTAAGCAGGACTACCTTGTTGATTCCTCCATACCTAGACTGATTGTCGGCTGCTCATCCAGAACCCACTTCAGCAATGAGACTCCAGTCCGACCCCACAGTCAGGCTCCAACGAGTGATCGACCAGGAGCGTAATCTTATGCCGTTATTACGAGAGGGACGCAAAGGCGAAGCAGGCAAGATACCATCCATTGTTGAGTGATGCGGAACGCTGACGCCCATCTGTTCTGCACAGCTCACTCGTAGCCGTACACTAGCCTAAACTCCTCTGCGTCCTCTCTCCTTTTGCGGCAGGCGGATCGCAGGTACGTTGCACTGAAGCGTATAGTCTTCCAACCGTGTCTAATCTCCAAACGTTGTCATCAAAGCCGCTCCTAGCCCCGTCTTTCACTGGGGCAAGCCAGTTTACGGCGCTAGATACCGGCTTGGGGAGTGACGGGGCAAGAGGTTCCATGCGCGAGCTGGAAGTGGTAACTTTGAGCTTAAGATGAGGTGGCGTGAGTTCAATGTGTCAATGCAGAGGAGAGAGACCTAACATTGCACTTCTTTTGGCTTTGACGCTGGTGGCAGGATAGCACGTCCTCCGCCATTCACCAGCGTACTCGCTGTGCCGACCGGTATCCGCATGTCGGTCATTATCGCCTTCGCTCCATCGGACCCTCCTCAAGTGTCTCATCAAGGTCGCCTGGTGGATGGCAAGGAGGGATAGAGTCCGGTATTGATGTTGTGATGCGGGAGCGACCGCTATGCTTGTCGGCAAACATGTAAGCGTTGATCCGTTCTGTGATAGTCACGGTCTGACGGCATCAGGGTTACACTAGTGCGATCACTCGATATTGCATCTGCCAATATGCCCTTTGACCTGCAGCGCCTTGTAAGGCATCGTAAACATCGCCTGTCACCACGACGCTTGACGTTTGCTGATCATCTGCCACTCGTCGCAGCGACAACCCTTTCTTTACTATCACCTACGTTGCCCAGACTGCATGTCTCTATAGCGTTATTCGAATGATATGCTCTGCCGATGAGGTACAGGCGACATTCGGAAGGAGAATAGTTTGCAGCGTAAAAGGGCGTGGACAGGCAGGCCTAGGTTGCTGAGGTATGAGTTACGCATGCCATCGTGATGCAGTGTAGTCCTGATTCTGGCCACGGACAGATCTTTACAGAGGATAACGATGTGATAGAAGGTGAATCCGAACGCAAACATCCTAGTCTCATGCAGCTGATACTTGTTTGTACATAGACATTTGCTATTGGTGATCATTGGACGCGGCGATCCCCGCAACCGAACGTCCCTCATTCGCCCGCGGTATGAGTAGGGATGGCTTCATCGCGTCATGCGATGCGCAGATTGGAGATTGCACTGGAAGCGCGCTCCTGATTGAGGACTTGGTTGTAAAGTACCGGTACGCGACCCTTTTATGTCATTTATGCTACTGTCTCTGAGCAGATCGTCACAATGAACCTCGCACACCTAAGGACCCTGCTTGAGCCCGTGGTGGAAGTGTTCGCTCGAAGGGGAAGACAACGACATGGAGAGAGAGAGAAGCAGACTGCGGATAGACGCGAATTCCGCAGGCCGGTCGCATGCGGAACCAAATTTCGCTCACGCCCGATACTGTCAAAGCATCGACGATATCAACCGTCTTTCGTCCCACATACGCCTGTCTCCCTATCTTGATTCTATTCGACACAGAGGCGTGGCCGCTCTATTTCTTTCGGTATGTTGTTTCTATTGCCTCAATCTATGACTCTAGGTATACTGATCCTTCCAAGCAATTGCAGGGAGGCTAGCCCCAGCCCGCGAAAATCAAGGAAAATATCACTTTTTGGCTGTAGGTTTGAGCATTCCGCTGATATGTTTGCCTGTGCTCACAGTTTTGGTGCCTCAACTCTTCGCGAATTGAACATGATGCTAAAGGCCACACCAAGCCCTGTTCGCACCACACCTGACATGCATTGATGCTGCAGGACAGGGCATGTCATTCCATTCGGTGCGTTTTCGTCCTTCAGATGAAGATTGTATAGCTCAGAGGCTCAACAGCGGATGACCTTCCTCGGTGAACATACACAGTGTTGACTGCGTGTGGGAGTCTTAACGTTTGGGACGGTGTGACTGCAGCCCGGCAAGAAGTATGTCCTCTTTTCGTCCAGTTCGCATCAATTGCTGATATGGCCTGGTCTAGCAGGGTCTTCGCATATGCGTCTACGATGATAGCGCATATGCAATAGGTATGCTCGCGTCACATTTATCTCAATCAGAAGCTGAGGGGGTCTGTCAGCGATGACAGAACAGATGTGAGATGAAAGATGGGCTCCATTCATGTGCCCTTGTAGTTCGCCGTCACTCGCTACGCATGTGTGAGTGTACCTAAGACTCTCCTCCACGTATCGACAATTAGCTTACTCTGTCTTCAAGCGATATCGGCGACCCATGACAGGAGGGCCCTCGGGTAGGCAAGAGGCGGATAAAGTTGGGAAGAACACATTGTTCGGTCATGGCATTGCTGCTGGATGACAGCCTGCTCCCTTCGAGTCGGATTCGGGTTCGTATGAAACCGTAATGATTGCTTTAGGTAACTGGTTGGAGATCACTTGTATCTAGCCATGTGTAGCCTTGGTATCCAAACATCAGTCGTTGAACCTTTTGACGCGTCATTGCCTTGCGAATCCAAGCGCCTATTAGAGCGCGAGTGAAAACCACGATTCGCCAATCCCCTGCTCTCATTATTCTGAGCGCTGCCACACGTCCTCACTTCCACGTACGTACATTTCCGTGAGCTATTCGTCGGCTATCAATGTGAGTGCTGCACTTCCCCAATCTCTGTTAAGTCGCCATCTGAGCTTTCAGATTTACAGCATGTCCGACGCCATTACGCTCGAAAAGAACAGATATCGGTGGAAGGCTGACTTTCGACAGTCCGTGCGGAATGAATGGCTGCCCTTGGTTCAGGATGAGAAAGTTAATACTCTGGTTGACTACCTGGATGCTATGGATCTCGAACGACGGAAGGAAGCGGTCGCCGTCGTCTTTACGGAAATGGAATCGATTGGACGTCAGCGGGAGGAATTCATTACTACCTTCGCGAATAGTCTCGA